>JAHBMJ010003144.1:0-12855 GCA_018398765.1 Chromera velia
CCCCCCCCCCCCCCCCCAAAAAAACAAAAAACTCCACTGACTTGTAGTACCCCATGAACACGTTCCTTCCTCTCCAGCAGATCTCTCCGTGTCCCTTCGCATCCGGCTGGGCAATCCAGACCTCAGACCCCCTCAGGGACCGCCCCACGGACCCAAGCTTGTAGGCCCCCACCCTCGGTTCACTGATGCACTCGGGCCCCGTGCACTCGGACATTCCGTAGGCGTCACAGATGGGAATCCCGAGGGACATGAAATACTCCACAGTCGTTACACGGATAGGGGCAGCAGCAGAGAAGAACCCCTTACAGCGGTCCAACCCGATGGCCTCCCGGGCCTTTCCCAAAAGGAAATTCGCGGCAGAAAAGCCGAAAGCAGGGTCGCGTCCGCCCAAGAGAACTCTCTTGACAGTCCGACGAGAGACGGCCTTGGCCCACTCTGCCACCAACTTACGGGCACCAGAAGATGCTGCCCCGACTGCCCGAAGCTTCTCCTCGATCTTCTCCCACACACGGGGAACGGCAAAGAAGATGGTCGGGCGAACCTGATCGAAGGAGAAAGAACAAACAGGCAGAAAGAGAGATGGGAAGATGCATAGAAGGAAGGGGGGGAACGCAGAATCGATTAAGGGATCAGGAGCAATGGTGGAAAGTTTGAGCGAGAAGGGACCTCCAGCAGTTAGAGAAAATACGGAAGGTTCTGAAGGTTGTACATATGAATCCCCTAGCGGTCCCTGCTCCTCCGATGAGAAGAAATCCCGCCCCACCTCCTTGAGAGTCTCCACAAGAGATCCCTTCAGAGCGTCGGGTTGTGCAAAGAAGACAGTGCATCCGTATGTCAGAGGGGAGTACACGTCAATGATCTGCATGCAGATTGAGGAGATGTCCAAGAATGATTTCTTTGCACAGTCAGCGTGAAATATGATGCAGTCAACCCTTTGTACGCGTGCAGAGAGCGCAAAGTGATAAGAGGAGGCTTCTGTCTGATTCCAGAAAGGAGAGTGAAAAGAAGAAATCACACAAGGATGGACAACAAAGAAGAAAAAGGGAGCGCGCGCACACACGCACACGCACACAGGAGAGAGAGAGAGAGAGAGAGAGAGAGAAAGAAAGAGAGACCCCCACCACCACTTGCACACACAGCAGGCCCACCCACCGACCTGTGCAGCGATATGCGAGAGGGGGAGGAAGGAGACGATCCTGTCTCTCTCATTCATGTCTAGATAGGGCCCTCCTGCGCTCCCCGTCCATGTGCAGTTGTCGTGGGAGAGCATCACGCCCTTGGGAAAGCTTGTCGTTCCTGCACGGAAGCGCACATCCGCAAACGGTACACATTCGCCGTTCATCTTCTTTTGGAAGAATCTGTCCATTGACGAACCACGTGGAATTACACGCAGTGTCCCACAAAACATTCACGCTGTGCGGGTCCGAGCGAAGATCAATTCATTTGTCTCGGTGTCTAACCGTTAGGAGACTCCTGGAGAAAATGCGCCAGAGGGTCTTAGACAAGAAAAAGGGGTGAGTGAAAGACACAAGCTGGACAGAGATACAGTCAGGAAGAGATCAACGAACTTACCGCTCGTGTAGACAAGAGAACAGCAGTGTCCGGGTTTCTGGCTGCCCATTCTGAAGAAAAGAGAGTCGTCAGACACATCCGCGCCCAGACGAAGAAAG
Organism: Chromera velia; assembly: GCA_018398765.1. NCBI lineage: Eukaryota > Chromeraceae > Chromera > Chromera velia. Next base: position 1,671 of record JAHBMJ010003144.1, read on the forward strand.
TTCTCAAACGAGATGATTCGACCGCTGCTGTCCTTACACAGCTGTAGAAACAGAAACAGAAACGGAGAGAGAGTGCATGAAGATGAACATGGACGACAACAAAATCGCCTTCCCAACCAAACCACTCGCACACCAGTTCCAGAGAGGAAGCAGGCAAAAGAAAAGTTGCGCGAGCAAGCGGTGTGAGGGGATCGTTTTGAAACGAGACAGAAGAGAAGCAGGAGCGCGGAGTCTAGCCATGAATCTTGCAAAGCCGGGTTTACCAAAGGGACACAGACGCTTTAATTCCCCGGCAGGTTCTCTCCCTTTCTCCCTCCCTCTCTCCTTCTGTCCCCACACACCGACCTGAGCAGGCACATCCTCAAGATAGACGACGACGTACTTGAGGAAGGGAGAGTCCTTCCAGAACGCCTGGAACTTGTCGACCTGCATCATGACAGGGGGGGGAACGAGGGTGATGCCAGCAAGGGGAACAGCGGGGCAAGGGCATGAGTACAGGTGGAAGTGCTGTCTGCCCTTTGCACACTCAAACAGCCGATCTTCACGCGGCCAGCTACAAAACAAAATGTCACAACCAGAGTCAAGGCAGCGAACACCCAGAAGGAGAGCCAAGTTGATGCCAAGAACCAAAAACAGCAGAAGGGAGAGAGGAGGACTTCGATGGCGCTCCTCTCAGAGCAACCTTCAAGGTTTGCAGGAGAACCGACTCATGTGACTTTTGGATAAATCATGCCAACCAGATAGAAAGAAAAAACATTATCTAACAACCAGCTCACAGACAGAGACCGTCTGGAGATCAACATGAATATTGCATTCCAGGTGAGGCAGCAATTAGTACAGGTGTTCCTGGCTCCAATCCAACCTGTTCGAGTGTGTCGACCACGGCAACGGCAGACTCGGTGTGTTGCACGATGTACTTGGTGGCATCGACTCCGTTGGTTGCGTAGATGCCAGTGGGCACCCCATCAGCAAAGATCGCGCCAAAGTGGGAAATCAACCAGTGAGGTGCGTTCCATCCCATGATAGAGATGCACTGCCTGGGTTGGAATCCGATTGCAATCAGACTCTTCGCAAAGGAACAGCAGGAGTCCCAATACTCCTGCCAGGTGTACGAGAGCCACTGAGAGCCTCCAGGGCGCTTGTATGCCAGAGCCTTGTGCTCAGGGTAGGCGACAACTCTCTCGCTGAAAGACTGCATGAGGGTCTTTGGGGCAACGGCTCCATAGCCATCGGGACTGAGTTTGATTGGGAGCTCCTTCTGGAGATCGACCGTCCAGTGCAGCCCCTCGCCGTCCTTGCAGTTCTTCGCAGCTTGTTCGATAGACAGAGAGGTGGTGGTCTTCGGTAAGGGACGCATGTCTCCCGTCACCACACGCCCAGTTGGGGCGTTGTCGCCCTTCATGACAAAGTGCGGCATCTTCTCAATTCGAAAAGAAATTAGTAATCGTGAGACTGACGGCTTTCCGTCTCCGAAGTGTCAACGCGTGTTCCGAAAAAAAAAAAACCTTGCAGCACAGGATCACTAAAGCAATCCGATGTAACTCTCAGGGTCACAGAGTTTCTCCGCTTCTTGTCTGAACGTCCTTGACAGGTTGAAAAGGGAGGGACATACGAAGAAGGCCCAGATCTCTGGGGTGTCTGACCTGTGCCACCGTGTGTCTCTGTTCTGTGACGTCAGTGTCGAATCGCGAGGGCCGGGGCACGGCATTGCACGGCGCATATTGCACGGCCGGCGGACCCCAAAAGGCATGCACTTTTCGCGCCAATTTAATCCCGCGGGCCGCCGGGGCCGGCGCGCGTGCCTGATCGACTGGCAGCGCGGGCCCGAGCCGGCCGCGCTAAAACCGCGCAAAACGACCCTTAATTAGCTCGCCTCATTTCCCTCTCCGAGAAGATTCCCCACTTCCTGCTCGAATAAGACCTCTTTTTCCGCAATTGCATTGCCGTGCAGCCTTGCATGTTGTCTCCTTTGCAGCAGAAAGAATCTTTTGTGCCTTTGGTGCCTGTCAGTTCACGTTTGACATTGTGATCCTGTCGACTCGAAGAAGAGACGGCGGTTTTTGAGTAGAGTAGCCTTCCTTTGTGCCTGGTCTTGATAAAGAGCACGTAGGAGGATGAGCGCAGACGACGGGGTGCCACCCCCCGCTCCAGACGTCAGTGCACCCCCTTTGGCTTTTGCCTGAACCCTACAGGAAGACTTTTCTCAGGACTTACACCCTCCCCCCTTCTCTTCTATCTGTGCTTTTTCTGTCTGTGCAGTATCCCCAGCAGCAGGAGGAGGCCCAGGCGCCTGGTCAGTCAATTTATCTGAGCAGTTCTCTTTCGCCTCCACTCTTGCCCTGCAATATGAGTCTTTATGGTGGGTCTTTTCAGAGTCTGCTTCAGTGTCCTTCATTCTCCACTGCTCCCTCTTGCTTGCAGCATGGGACGCGGAGGCGCCTGCCGAGAACGGGGAGGCCCCCCCCAACGGCACTGTGGGGAACGGAGACGACGCGGCGGCAGACGAGGAGGAGGAGCCGCTTGAGGACGAGGGGGAGGAGGAAGAGGGAGAGGAGGAAGCCGGACCCGCACGACCAAAACCCAAAAAACTCAACGCGAAAGACCAACTCCCAGAGCCCGACTCCCGCCCGCATCTGAACATTGTCTTCATCGGGCACGTCGATGCGGGGAAGTCAACGACTTGCGGGAACATCCTGTGAGTCCACCCCCGTCCAGTCTTTTTGCTTGTTCGCTATCATCTATCCTGGCCTCTTTAAGGAGACGGCAGCTTCCCGCACTCTGTCCCTTCTGCTTTTTTGGGATTTGTAACACTCGATTCACATGTCTCTGGTGAGGGGGCGGTGGGAAGAATGGAGAGGGGAGCAGTGCAAGTGGAATGGAGTTCGTGTGAAGCACAACCTTGGAAAGATACCCAGCCTGTTTTGAAGTGTCGTGCACGAGGTTAATTCTCTCTTCTTTTTCTTTCTCTTCTCTCTGCCTGCCTGCCTGCCTGCAGGGTCCTCTCCGGACAGGTTGATCAGTTCATGCATTTTCTTTCATACAGAATTCTTCTCTTTCTCTGCCTGTCTGCCTGCAGGGTCCTCTCCGGACAGGTTGATCAGAGGGCGATGGAGAAGTACGAGAGGGAGGCCAAGGGTGAGTGTGGAGGGGAAGTGAGGGAGAGACGGAGTGGCTTTACGGTGCTTGTGTGGAAGGGCTTCTTGCATTCCTCCCGCTTCCTTTTTTTATCCGCAGGCTTATTTGTCGTGAGTGCATGTTTCGAGGCGGGGAAGAGGCGGGCTCCTTGTGTGTGTGCTTGAAGAAGGCAAATCTATCTGTATGCAAGTGTGTTCGTATATGCGTGACAAGAGAAAGAAAGGATCAAAAAAGGAAGCAAGAAGGCGTAGCCTGTCTGCATGCCTTTTCGTTGTATTTGTGTGTGTGTGTGTGTGTGTGTGTGTGTGTGTGTCTGCAGAGAAGAACAGAGAGTCCTGGTTCCTCGCGTACATCATGGATACAAACGAAGAGGAGCGTGCCAAGGTGAGAGGGTGCACGTGTTATTCGCTCTGTCTTCTTTTCTCTTTTCCTGCTTAGTACATAGTGAGTGAGTGAGTGAGTGAGTGCGTGTGTGTGTGTGTGTGAGTGTGTCTGTGCGTGACTGTGCGTGCGTGCGTGCGTGCATACGTGTGTGTGTGTGTGTGTGTGTGTGTGCGAGTGAGAGAGAGAGAGAGAGAGAGTGTGTGTGTGTGTGTGTCTGTGTATCTGTACGTGCGTGTGTGTGCGTGTGTGTGTGTGTGAGTGTGTGTGAGTGTGAGTGAGTGTGTGTGTGTGTGAGTGTGTGTGTGTGTGTGTGTGTGTGTGTGAGTGAGTGAGTGTGTGTGAGTGTGTGTGCAGGGAAAGACTGTGGAGGTTGGGAGAGCTCACTTTACAACACAGACGAAGAGATACACAATTTTGGTGAGTGATGCCTTTCGTCTGTCATTTGCTCTCCGGAGAAAGGGACGAAGAGGATGAGGGTGACTGAGAAATTTAGAAAAAGAACGGAGGGAGTTCCCGTTTTGTGTGAAGGGAGAGAGTTCCTTTCTTCACTGTTTTGGTCTCTGTCGAATTGAGAAGAGAGGCGCACGGGACGATGGGGGGAAATGTAGTCGATGGTGGAGGTCCCTGAGACAGCAGAAGACAGCCAGGTGTTTTGACAGCGAACGCGCGGGCAGCTCCTGTGTGTCCGTGTTCTACGAACGATAATATGTTGCCTCGCAATTTGACAGGCAGAGGGAAGCTGACTAGCTGCGCCATTGAAAGGAAGGAAAAAGCGAAGGAAGGCGATGGGAGCAAGCAAACTTTCTTGCACCTTTTTCTGTTCCCGTGGACTGCTCGCAGGATGCCCCTGGTCACAAGAGCTTTGTGCCCAACATGATTGCTGGAGCTTCTCAAGCAGATATTGCTGTGCTCATCATTTCAGGTGTGTCTGCCGGCTCTTCACCCAAAGCGGCCGACAAGGGTTTTTTCTTTCCATTTGAGAAAAAAGGACAAGGACTCAAGCGTGCGCTTCTCTCCCGCATGACGCTTTTCGATGAGGCGCTGTCCAGTCTCCCTTGTTTGCATCGTGTATGAACACCAAGTCCTTTCAGTGGGGCAGTAGCAGCAACAAGATGATCCTGTCGCCGGCACCCTTGACAAATCTTCCTTGCACCTGTACGAAGCTCCATTCCTGGTCGTGAACGAAACAAACACGCCGATAGCTGAGACTCATAAGGGAGTCTGTGCCTCCCGTTCCTTCGTCCGCCCTTTTCCTTCCGACCTTTCTTCCTACGTTTTTGCTCGTATCCTTTGAGCTCCGCATCTGCATAACAAAACCCCGCTTCTCTCTTTTTCCCTGCGTGTTTTCTTTGCTGATTGCAGCAAGAAAGAACGAATTTGAGGCTGGGTTTGAGAGAGGGGGGCAGACACGGGAGCACGCGGTTCTCGCCAAGACTCTGGGCGTCTCTCAGCTGATTGTTGCCATCAACAAGATGGATGATCCCTCCGTGGAGTGGAGAAAGGAGAGGTCTGTCTTCTGTCAGCCTCTGTCTCTCTCTCTGTTAGGGAGGGGTAACTTTTCTTGCACCTCCGTCTCCTGTTCTTGATATTCTCTTGCCCTTCAGTACTCAGGTCTCCTTTTTCTCAACGGTTTCTTTTCTTCAACACAGCTTTTTGTTTCTGCTTTCCTGTAGCCTCCCGTGGCTCGCCTCTTTATATTTCTTCGCGCCCCTGACAGTCTGTTGTTCTTTTGTGCTGGTTTCAGTGGCTCACTTGGTTTCACTACTTTGTCCATTCCCTCTGCTCTCTTGTTTCTTATTGTTCGTGTGACTGAGTGTGTGCGTGCAGATACGACGAAATCGAGACCAAGTTGACGCCCTACCTAAAACAGTGCGGGTACAATCCTAAGTCGGACATTTTCTTTCTCCCTCTGAGTGGACTCCAAGGGTCGAATCTGATGGAACACGTCTCGGATCCTTCTTCAAAGATCTTTGACAAGAGGGCGGCTTGGTCAGTTAGTAGATCGTTTCTTCGAGAGAGGGCTTCTTTCCTCCTTCTCTTTCTCTTCCTTCCCTCCTTCCTTTCTTGCTCTGTGGCCCTGTGCTTCTTTTCAGTTGCCCCTTTCTGGTCTTCTTTCCGTGCATGGTCCTTTCAACCGCAGTCCACTAGTCAGGTATTCCCTTGCATCTCAATCCACACTGACTCTCTCTCTTCTTTCTCTCTTACTTGCAGGTATCCGAAGGAGAAGCCTACCCTCTTCGGGCTTCTGGACTCTCACGTCCAGCCGCCCCCCCGGTGTGAGTCCTCTGCTGTGCGGGTGTCGATCCTGGACGGTTACAAGGACCAGGGGGTTGTGGCGATGGGGAAGGTGGAAGCAGGGGTGGTGGAGAGCGGAGGACAGGTGAGCGGAGCAGAGCAGACAGAGAAACTGGCAGACAGAGACGATTGAGCAGCGCGGTCGCTTCCTTTGTTTTTCGCGACGGGCAGAAGCTTCTTTGTGTTTTGAAAGGCGGAAGTGCAGCTTGCTCATGAGATCTTCCTTCCACCTTCCGCATTTATCTGAGAGGAGAATCGGCGCGTATGATGGTGTGTGATTTGGCCGTGAATATGGAATGCATGTGGTTGTGTGCAGTATATTTTGATGCCGAACAAGCAGAAGGTGAAAGTTGTGGCTGTGGGCATCGATGACGGAGAGGGCGAGAACGAATACAAATTTGCAAAGGTCAGTCAGTCAGTCAGTCAAGACTTGGGGGGGCAAGGGGAGGTCCACTCGAAAGGAGGGAGAAATGAGACGGACAGTGACAGGACGTGTTCTGTTGTGAATAGGTAGTGTGTTAGTTGCTCTGGGTGATGGACCATGCAGGAGTTTCTCTCTCTGGTTTGTGTGCATGCGTGCAGGTTGGAGAGAACGTGCAGCTGCGCGTGACAGGTGCAGAGGAGGAGCAGGTGCAGAAGGGATTCATCCTCTGTGGCCTCAACGACCTCTGCCCCGTTGTTACGTACTTCAAGGCGCAGGTGGTCATCGTGGAGCTCCTCCCCAACAGACCTGTCATCACTGCAGGATACTCGTGCGGTCCGTCTGCTTCTGCATGTGCCTGGTTTCTTTTTATTGGCTTTGTGGGCGTGCCGGTGAAGAAAGAGCATGTGCGCATCCGTCCGTGCGCATGTGTGAGTGTGAATGTGTGAGTGTGTGTGTGTGTCTGTCTGAGAGAGAGAGAGAGAGAGAGAGAGAGAGAGAGAGAATCAAACAAACACACATAGAAAGAAAGAAAGAAAGAAAAGAAAGAAAAGAAAGAAAGAAAAAAAAAGAAAGAAAGAAAGAAAGAAAAAGAGAAAGAAAGAAAAAGAGAAAAGAAAAGAAAAGAAAAGAAAAGAAGAAAGAAAAAGAGAAAAAAAAAGAAAAGAGAAAGAAAGAAAGAAAGAAAAGAGAAAGAAGAAAGAAAGAGAGAAAGAGAGAAAGAGAGAGAAAGAAAGAAAGAAAGAAAGAAAGAAAGAAAGAAACTTCCACTTCCTTTCAACTCCTGCCACTTCCGCGAGCGTCATTGGTTACGGAACTGAAAGGAGGTAAAATTGTCATTCACAGATCCACTTTTTCATCATGAGCAGACCCCACTTTTTTCCCGCATTCAGCCTCGTGTTAGCCCCAGGATCCTGAGCTAATCCAGCCGAAAGGGACAGAGAGGGAGAGAGCATGTGAATGCGGTAGCTGTCAAACTGCACAAGCCCTTGTTCTTTCTGTCGGAAAAAAGCACAGTAAGGTCGAAGGACTGTTAGGCAGTCAGAACAGAGAGTCAAATCGCTCCACACGGTGCACAGTTGTCTAGAAGAATGCAGGGTCGAGACGCACACCCTTGAATTCTATTCTTTCTTTTCTCTGCATGTGCCTTCCTGTCTGTCTGTCTATGTTTTCTGCCTGCCTGCCTGCAGTGCTTCACATCCACACCGCGTGCGAGGAGGTGGAGATCACAAAGCTCCTCGAAATGACGGACAGGGCAACGCGCAAGAACGTGAAGCACCCGCCCTTCATCAAAAGCAACTGCATGATGCAGTGCGTCATGAAGGTCAGTCAAAACTTCAGCGGGGGAGACGCACACGTGTTTTGTCACACTCAAGCAGCGTGATGGCGTAAGTGAGGCACGTCAGTGAGTTTGACGAGGCAGGCGCACAGAGAGGACATGCCTCACTGCTTCTAGCTCTTGTCAGTGTAGTGCTGGCTGCGTGAGCTTTGATTGTAAGTGCGCTGATCTCCACTGTTGCTTCACATAGTGTTCTTTCTTGTGGATTTTCTTTTTTTTCTGCAGCTCGCGTCTCCCCAATGTTTGGAGACGTACGAGAAGAGACCGCAGCTCGGCAGATTCACTTTGAGAGATGAAGGTCAGTCACTCCATGTTTTTCTTCTTTATGTGGCACAAGAATGGAAGTCAAGAGAGGTCTTGAGGTCTTCGTCTCCGCAGAAGATGGACCGGTGGGAGGGCATGTGATCGACCAAACAGCAAGTTTCCCAAAGAGGCACTAGTATTTTTGGCTATGCCGACAGGTTACAGGCTAAGTTGCGGGGGGTGCTTGTTGACCTGTCCCTGCCTGACCCTGCTCATATGCCTGCACGTCCTCTGATATGTTCGACGTCGGTGTCTGCGTGTGAAACATTTTGAAGATCTAAACGGTCTCCGACTGTCTTCCAGTGAATCTTCTTGCTGCTCACTGTCCTTGTCTCCGTCCTGCACGGGCAAACACGTTCATTCTGCAGGCAAGACGATTGCCATCGGCAAAGTCATCGCGGTGAAGGAGTGAATGTAATGCCATTGACCAGAGCGGAGAGAAAGAGTTAGGAGTAGCAGCAGCACCCTAGCTGTCGTTGTCTAGTGTCACAGACGTGACAGAGCTTGATGTCCGGAAGGAAGGAATGCACGGGTCTGGAACTGGGAGGAAGGCCTGAAGGAAAGGGAGTGAGATCGAGTGGGTCGGTTTTTCTCGTCTTCTTTCCTGCAAGTAATGGAAGGGGCGCATTTGTTTGCTTGCCTCTCTGCAATAGTTTCGCGGAGAGCGTGCAGGAAGGCGGGTGGGTGGTACACGGATTTAAGCGAATTCTTTGATTGATTCAGATCGATCAAAAACGGCGGTTGAATTGAAGGCAGAGTCTTTGCATATCCCACTCCACTTGCAGCAATTGATTAAACCGCTTTTTGGTTGATTTTATGACTGGCTGTTCGTTTTTTTTTTTGCTAATCAATTTTAAGCTATCTCATGCTATCTCCTTAACACTGAGTCTTGAAGCCTATAGATTGAAGCTAACGCCAAAGGCTACGAAAGGCAGATAACAAAACATAGAGCTGTAGGCTTAGTATTAACTTGAAGCTAAAGTTGTGGGTTACCTGCCGAACGCTAGATGTTTAACATGGGCCGACTCGGATGGCGATGGCGTATGATCGATGATAATGATGAATTTTTTTAGGCTTCTGCATAGTAAGCTCAAGTTAATTAAACTTTCTAAATCTTTAAGTATTGATTGATTGATTGATTGATTGATTGATATGTTTCAAGTATAATTCAATTTCTCTGAATGATAGTCATAAAAAAACCAGCAAAAAAATTAGGAAAAAACTAGATAGAAACAAGATTTTATATGAGGCCTATAAAGGCGGCTCATCACGCGAGTCACCAGTTTTAACCACCCTAATGAATTGGGAGTTGAATTGGGCATCAAATTGGTACTAGTAGTACTACCAATTTTTTACCGCCAGTAACTCCTAATTTTAAAAAATTGGTACCTAGTCTAGTGAAAGAAGTACATGAAGTTTGAAGCTAAAATTTTGTGTACAGGCTAGACAGGGGCTCACTAGTCTCTAGCCGCAGTCATTAGACTCTAATTCATTACTAAGAACAAATTCTATAAACACTTAGAGTCACCTAAAAATTGGGAGTTACTGTTAGGCCTCAGAGGTGAGTGGGCCGGGGTGACGCTCTGGGTTGAGGGGATGCGGTGAGTGCGGTCCCGGAGGACCAGAGTGATTGACGCACACCGCGTACACGAGCCATGCAACACTTTCCAAACAACACTTAAATGCGTTACACAGAATTAAACAAACAAACTGTATTGCAATAAATGAAAAGCATAGGGGATTGTTTGGTAAGTGCCCCCCGCTTCGCTTTCCGGGGCCATCTCCTGTAGCAAAGCTGAGGCGATCGCCTCGGGGGGTAGCTCAGCTCTGCTGAGATCAGTGGAGAGGCCCTGAGATCGCACGCACTCGCATAACGCATTTTTTCATTTTTGGGGGGGGGGGGGATCGGTTCTGTCTCTGTCACGGCCGGTCAGTGTCGCCTAAGTTCCAAAATATGCCCCTCAAGCAACTCGCACGGAGCCGCGATCGCGCGTGCCTTGCTTACTTTGCACATGCGTGCCCCTCAAGTGTAACTCGCACGGAGTTGCACATACGACGCGCGCGCGGTCCCGAAAAACATATACTTCGCGCGTGTTGCCGTGGCCCCCGCCCTATGGCAGCACACAAGACATGCCTAAGCCCCCGATGCATGGTGTGCACCAATCAAAGATGAGCGGACCCCCTAAATGGCCCCCCGAGGCACTCACCCAACTGGTTGGGTGTATCCCGTGCATGCACACAAATATATGCGTAAACCCGAATAGTGCGTTCGATCATATATATATATGTGCATCATGCGTTTCGTTTTCTCTTTCGAGATCGTCCGCAATCGCCCCCCTCACCAGAAACTGTACGAGTAGGCTGTATTGCAGAAACACGTGACAGACTGCATGGACCACCCCCGTTATCATCTGGTTGAACCAAAGGGGCTGCGAGCAAAGCGCGTACTTTCTCCGTCGACGACAGTCTCTGCTTCGAATATACACGTACTTGCCTTTCTGAAAATGAAACTCTTTGCCCTGCTCGCTCTGCTGTGTCTGGCTACCACCCAGGGCACAAGCATGCGCGGTGACGGCGACTCGTTGGGGACTGTTGACAGGGGTGACGTGGGCGAGGCGGAGGCGGCAAGCTGCACAGCCAACTCCCTGACCGACTGCCAAGTGAAGTCCAAGTGCGAGGCGGCGGAGTCTTTCGTGCACAACCTCGCAAACCTTGACGACCCGACCTCCCTCCTCTCCGTTACCTGCTGGTGCGCGACTGGGGCTCAGGTGAGTGCCTTGGCCTGGCTTGGCTTTGCTTGGTGCGTGGTATTCTGAGGTTGTCGGCCTGCATGCTCTTGGCGTTGCCTTGCAACACTTCAAAAAAGAAAGTTGTGTCTCCCGACTGTCTCTCCGTGGAGTGCCCCCCCTGCTGGGCGCACATTCTGTCCGGCCGGGGATCCCGCAGAGCTTTTTCCTGGCTGAATGTGGCTTCTCTTCCTTGTGTATGGTCATTCTAGCTTTCCTCCCTGACTGGCATTGCTTTTATGCATGGAAGCAAAAGGACCAGACCGAAAAGAACTGCCAAATCAGAATCAAAAAGCTATCAGATGCAGAATTCATACCCACAATGTTGCCTGCCTGCCTGGCTGCCTGACTGCCTGTCGGCGTATCGGCCCGTCTGCCTGTCTACCTCTCTCTCGCTCTCTCTGTCTGTGTAATCCTAGCTTTCGGTGCCTGCCTGACCGCCTGTCTGCCCGTCTGTCTGTCTGTCTGTCTGTCTGTCTGTCTGTCTATCTGTCTGTCTGTCTGTCTGTCTGTCTGTCTGAC
>JAHBMJ010003145.1:0-12956 GCA_018398765.1 Chromera velia
TGTGTGTGTGTGTGTGTGTGTGTGTGTGCGTGTCTGTGTGCAAATGTCTCTCTCTCTCTCTCTCTCTCTCTGTGTGTGTGTGTGTGTGTGTGTGTGTGCAAATGTGTGTGTGTGTGTGTGTGTGTGTGTGCAAGTGTGTGTGTGTGTGTGTGTGTGTGTGTGGTGTGTGTGTGCATGTGTGTATGTGTAGGTGTGTGAATCGATCCATCGATCCCCCTGCAGAGATGTGCTCCCCCTTCGAGTCGGAGGTGGAGCCCGAGAGATACCTGATCAACCAGACGGCGTCTCCTTATGAAACTCCCAGCAAGAGTCCAGGGACGTTCAGGAAGACAGACGACGAATCCAAATATCCCCGGATGCACGGAACAGTCCTCAAGGTCCGTCTGAGGACTCTCGTCTTGTCTCTTTCTGGTATTTTTTTCTTGTTCGGTCTCGCAGAAGCCATAGATGTGAAGAATCATTTAATTATTGCGTCAGTATTCACTGTTCCTTTTTGGGCCTCTCCTACATGCCTGCAGGTCTCCTGCAATAAGGGCTTCAAATCTGATCTGGATGACAAGACAGAGGAGACAACGACGTGTCTCAACGGACAGTGGACCCCTAGGGAGATGGGCTGCTTTCGTCAGTTCGCCTGGGGATCTTCCGAACTCTCTTCTTTCTTTCTTTCTTTCTTTCTCTCTCTTGCGTCTGTCTGTTCTCTGCCTCGTTGAATGGTCCCTCGCGTTCCCTTCGTTTGCCTACTGAAGATCTCGACAGTCGTGTTCTTGCTTCGATCCTGCTCGTTGCTTCATATTCCTGTGGGTGTTTTGACTTTACCTGCAGGGGACTGTGAGGATTCCCCTATCCGCCTTGATGGTTTGATGGCAGAAGAGGACCCAGAGAACCCTTCGAGAAGCATGACGAGACTCCATGGAGACACCAGGGTTCTTCGTTGCGCCCTACACCCAGGTCTTTTCCTTTTATTTCTTGGCTTTTCCCTTCGCTTCTTTCTGTCCTTTAGTTATTTCTTTGTGTCTGTCCGTCTGTCTGTCTGCCTGCTTGCCTGTCAGTCTCCTGAGATGTCTGTCTTTCTTTCTTTCTTTCTTTATCTGCTTGTTGTTTTCACTTGATTGCATCTCTGTTCGATTTATCATTCACATTGTCGCCTTAGAAGTCACGCAATTCGTATCGGACGTCCTGAAGAACCCAATCAAAAACTTCTCGCCCGACTGAAAGAAAAAAAAAAATTCCTGATTGTCATCCAAAGGAATTCGAGGGCTCAGGAATTCGACTCTCCTTGCATCCGTCTCGCGGCACGGGTTCGGGATCGGTTGACTGATATCGCTCCTTGACGTGCGTGCTTTAGGGTGGAAACCCTTGACTTTCGTTTCTTTTTAATCTCTTGCAGGCGAAGTGGCTGAACAGGCCTTCGAATGGAAGCTCGGGTACACAGACTCGTTCGGTCGGTCGTCGGAGAAGACGGCCTGCATGGACGGACAGTGGACCCACGTGACGCTGGACTGCAAGTGCACCTGCCCGGACTTTATTGCGGACCCATTGGTCGGTCAGTCGGCTCATCCATCCGGTCTTTGCTTCATGTCAAGGGGCCCATCATAACAGAGCACAGAGAAGTGGACTGAGATGAGAAATCGGCCTCCACAGCCACATACATAATAAGATTCTGTTGTGACGAACTCATGAATGTAAATTCTCTCTCTCCACCCACCCAACCACCCACCCACCCATGCATGCACGCACGCAGGTGATCAACGTGACGAACAATCCAGGTCCCCGGGAGACCGACAACAACGCCACACTTCCCTCCTTCTTTCACGGGGCCAAGAGATATTATCAGTCAGTCAGTCTGCCTTCGACTGTTCCTTGACTCCTCCGCTTTGTAGAGCTTGTCACTCTCGTCCCTTCCATTTCGTCATGCAGGCATGCGGCGTTTGTGCAACCATATTTCTTTTCCCTGCCCCCCTGTTTGCGTGTGTGCTGCGCCCGCTTTCAGGTGTGCGTCCTGGCCTTCAGACCCCCTCCACTCGTCCTACTCCGACCCCCTCAGCGCCGCGCAAGCTTTCGCCGAGTCGATCTCCATCGTGGTATCTGATGAAACAGCACGTCTGGAAGGAGACTGGCGCCGTGTGGCCCTTCGAAGACAAAATGAAATGTTGGAGACTGGACTGGATCTAGACCTGCGGCAGCAGCTTTTGACTTTTCCACACGACCAAAGAGTTTTCGTTGAGGTTTCCGAGGACGGAGGGATTTTTGCCCCCGCGGAGACCACTCAGCCCTCTTCTTTCCTTTCAAAGAAAACAAAAAGCAAAAGAGACAAAGCCTCAAATCAAGACGGCAGCGATGTTCCTTTGGCTCTCACCCCCCTCCCTGGTCGGGAATTCCCACCCGAATTTGGTGTTGTCCTCTCCCCCATCACACATCCCCTTATTTGGGGTTCCTTCTTTGGGACCTCCACATGCATCAACGGAGCCTGGACACCCATAGAAGCCCAATGCAAAAGTCAGTCAGTCAGTCCATGGATCAGCCTGTAAAGACTTCAGAGGGTAAAAACAAGAAGGAAAAGCTGGAAGGAAGCCCGAGAGAGTAACTAGAAAATAAAAGAGGGCCGTCAGAGGGCCTGGCAGGCAGCATCTCTGTGTCTTTCTGCCCTCATTTTTTTTTACCTCTCCTTCTGACAACGTCTTGACCTACTCAGCCTTTCTCTCTCTCTCTGTTTGCCTTCTCATTTTGCAATAGCTTCTTTGTTGAATCATCTTGCCTGTCTACGAGGCTGAATGCGTGACGTCTGAGAGCATTCAGAGTCAGCCTCCCTGTGTGAATGTATCTGCTGGGAAATGCAAAATGTGCGCATGCATGCAGAAATGTGCCACACAAAGCAGTTTCCCAGGCCCGCAAAACCCGAACACATCGATCGGCTCTTTTTCGAACCCAACCCTTTCGACTTTTCGTTCTTCCATCACGGGAGCAGCGCAAAGGTCAGTCGGTTGGTCGCTTTGCTTCGTTTTTTCTTTTTTTTAATGCGAGAGGGTAAGATCAGTCGCGCTAAACCCTTTCTCTTTTGTTCTTATCTGCTGGGTGCAAGCTGCTTTTTGTCTGCATGCTCGAGAGTTGATCTCTTTATTTTTCTGTATACGCATATCTACTCTTTTTTCATGTCTACATAATTCTACTAAACCTCCATTGCAGGTTGGGTGCAAGCCGGGGACAGATATGTCGCCTCCCCAAATTCGTCCCTCAGATCCCCCCCTCTCCCTTGCGCGTGCGTCAAAAGGAATGGAGTCCGAGGAGAGATCAGCAGCCGAAGATTCCGACCTCGCCTCCTCACAAAGTTCCATGCCCGTCCATGCCAGCAGAATAGAGTTTTTCGTCTGGTGCAACGAGGGGGAGTTCACGGCACTGCCTTTCACAGATTGTCTCGGTCAGCTGCTGTTGGGGACAAGAACTTAGTCCTCCCGGAGGTGGAGCGGAGACTGGAGCTCTGACGTCCAACCTGTTTCCGATCCATAGAGTAGAAATAGAGGGTGAAAAGACCGTTCAGTGACGCGGGTACGGATATTGGAAATGTCTGGAGTTGTCATGGCACACAAACAGAGCTCCAAAAAATGTGAAAGAAGAAGTCGACTCTCACGAGTGCTTGCTGATCTTTTGCCCTGATCTGTATGCCAATCTTTGGCCTCTCCTCTTCTCTTCTCTTCTCTTCCGTGCAGCCCGCTGCCCTCCTTACCAGAATCAGCAACCACATTCACAGACGGTGGAGCACCCTGACGAGTCAGAATGGGACGAGGTATCTGGTCAGTCTGGTGCACAGCTCTTGGGCATGTGCTGAGCTGATCGCACAGCGCTGCCGGGAATTTATTTTGTGTGGTCGGCTTGAGAGAGCGGCATGGAAAACGGCTCGACGTGAGGGCACGTCGTTGCTTTGATAAACAAAAATGTGGATGCATGGGTGTCTTGCATTTGCTTTCGGTTCTCACACTGTTCTCTTGTGCGTGCCATTTTGTCTATAGGTTTTTCTTCCTTTCATTCCGCGCGCCCCGAACGTTAGATTCTTTTTTCATTTGCAGGCACTTACGCGCATCGTTCGAAGGCAGTCTTGAGGTGCAAGAAGGGTTCTTTCTCTGCGAGTGCGTTGGAGGGTGCCGATACTGCCTGGTCAGAGGAGGAGACGCTGACCTGCGAGGACGGACAGTGGACTGAGCAGACACTCAGGTGCAGAGGTTGGTTGACTTACTTGTTGTGTTCTCTCTCGTGGTGGCTGCTTGCTCTCTCGGTTGGTGCAAGTTTGTAAATTTGTTTGTTAGGAAGACTTGCCAATGCCCTTTGTTGAGTTCTGTTCACGGTATGGAAGTGAAAGATTCTCCCAAAAGCTATCAAAGAGAGACGTCAAGCGGAATCCACGTTGCAAAGGGGATGGACGGACAGTTTTTGGTCATGTCGGCAAGGATCGAGGTGAACCGACTTGAGATGTGCCTTGATCACCAAATGGAGATTGAACCATATTGAACCATACTGGTGTCCTGATTGATTCTGCCGTATACGAAGAGTCAGAGGTGCCTTTCAGCATGTTTTACAGTCTTCTGTTGGTTTTTCCGTGTCCTCCTCTTCCTAACTGCACGAATTAATGCAGCGCAATGTCCACTTCCTCCTCTGGCGTTTGCTGGGTACATTCTAGAGGAGCCCTCTGCCCCCTCTATCGAGGACATAGAGCAGATGGCCAAATTGGGCACGGGGGCCTCACCGGAATTTGGAGAGGAGGAAAGCGAGGAGGAAAGGAGAATGAAACTTTACAGACCTGAAACTTTCTTGACCGTCAGGTAGGTAGAGAGACTGTGCCTGTCCTCCTCTCTCATCGCGACGTCAACACTGTAGTAGTCGGCATCAACTCCACAGCTTTCTTCTCTGCTTCAGGCAGAACTCTTCTTCCTCTCTGTGGGACTGTTTGTCTGTCTCTATGCTTGTCTGCCTCCTCCTGTGGCCTTGAAGGTGCTGCATCGTCTTGGATGTTTCCTTGGAATCTGTCGCCTTTCTTTCTTTCTTTCTTTCTTTCTTTCGTTTTTGTTTGTTTGCTTGTTTGTTTGTCTATTCGATTCAGAAACAGTCCATCCTCCGTACGCGTGCGAATGCAAGGAGGGGTGTGACGCTGCACTGTCACTGTGTGCTGCATCGCTTTTGTTTCTGCAGATGTAACGAGACAGCAGGCTTTTTCACTTTGTCACGCTTCCAGGCGCAAAACGAAATCACGAATTTGGAAGATATAGAAGAGGAAGATCCTAAAGCGCAACACGAGACCATCATGTGCACTGACGGCGCCTTCCAAGCCATACAGACTTCTTGTAGACGTCAGTCGGGCGAAGTCATTCGAATGGAAAGGAAATCTTCATTCAGGCATGACCAGTCTGGATTCGTTACGTGACCAGTAGGCCCTGCGGAAAGCCTTCAAAGGATAACATCGGCAGTTGAAGAGGCGCACGAATTGCAAGCGTTGATGCACTAAAGAATTCGATGAGAGAAAGAGCGAGAGGAAGAGGAGAATCTGGCAAAGGGTACAAAGCGTCACTGTTTGGACAATGCAATTCACATACTCTCTCTCTCTCTCTTTCTTCCGTTACAGGAATGACCAAGAACGGCCCGTTTTGTCTGACAAAGTCCCTTTTTGCACTGCACTTGTTGTTCTTTGGTATGTGATGCACTTAATTTCGTTGCATTGGTTGAATCGATTATTCATTCTCTGCATGGATGCAGGTCCCTGCTTGCCCCTCGGTTTCTTTTTCGAGGAACTACACCTCGATTACGGCAGATACGTGGTGGGTCAGCAGGGAGGGGAGACAGAAAGACAGGAAAAGAGGCTCTCCCTTCACTCTCCGTCCCGTTGACAGTGTCGCTTTTTTCAGCTTGGCAATCCCTTCTTTATGCATTGTTTTTGTGTGAGTTTGATGGTGTTTTTTTTTTTTTTTCAGTCCCGTAGTCTCGGTAGGTTGTCATAGCTCTCGTGAATTTTCTACTCTAGTCTCCAGCCTTTTCTGACTAAGTCTCTCCGACTTTGTGTCGATACGAACCCTCGAACGTCTACCCTTTTCTTCTCTCAAACGGCTGGACCCGTCCAAAGCACCTTCTTTTTCTTTTTGTGCAGGTCACTAGCACAGAAGTCTACCACAGTGTCAAAGTCGGCATCTCCTGTGCCCCGGGATACCAACCAATCTCGGGGAGGTCGCCCGATTCTACGACTTGTCTCAATGGGACCTGGTCGCTCTTCTCTGTGCGATGCGAACGTCAGTCAGTCAGTCAGTCAGTCAGTCAGCGACTTAGTCAGTTAGTCAACGAGGAAGGACCCGGAGCCGTTCCTTCCGTTCAGTCTGAGCAGGAGGGGCAAAACCGAATGAATGCGGCAAGAAGATTTGGCCGTCAAGGTATCAGCCTTTTTGTGATGTCAAAGCATGAAAGAGATTTTTTTTTTTTCAAAAATTCTGTTCATCCTCAGAAGTGTTTGCTCTTCTCGAAAGATCTTTCATCGCTCTGTTTGTTGTGTGTGTGTGTGTGTGTGTGTGTGTGTGTGCAGTCACATGTGACCCTTTCAGAGAAGCCATGCAAAAAAGAGATCCAGACCTTTTCGGAAAGATTTCCCTCTTCGGAGAGGTCCTCCATCCGTTTATTCTCATGGGCAACGTCGAGGCAGACGCACCAGGGACCCGACTCGGAGTGACATGCAACGAGGGATTCGTGCCGATTTTCCAGTCGACAATAGATTTCGAATTTCTCGAATGCGTCGGAGGGTCATGGACAGAAAGGACCCTCAAATGCGAAAGTCAGCGAAAGAAGTTCTCTTCACACAACACATTTTGTAGCAAAATGACCCTCTCCTCTGTGTGTGTGTGTGTGTGTGTGTGTGTGTGTGTGTGTGTGTGCGTCTTTTCTGGTCCTCTCTTTTTTCCCCCTGTGTGTCTGATTGTCTTGTTCTTGAGCGAATTTTCTGCAATTCCAATCTTTGTGGCTTTTCCATGGCCTTCTCTCTCTTTCCCCCGTTTCTCATTCTAATTTTCTACTTACGTCGCTCCGCAGCACCTGCAGGCTGAAAAACTCTCATTCTCTCCCTTTCTGCCTCTTTCGCTTCTTTTCTCTATTTGTCCCGTGCAAAAATACATTCGATCAGGACCATGTCGGGAGTCTTACAATTCCCTTTCTTTCATACATTTTCTTTCATACAGAAAAGAATTCTGTATGAAAGAAAATGCATGCAAAAATACAATCGATCAGGACCATGTCGGGAGTCTTACAATCCTCCCGAGCCCCTCTTTGACCACAAAATCGACTTCTCACCTCCCTATAGAGTCCTGGCAGGACCTCATGGAAATGACTTACCCGTCCCACCACGCTCGTATGTGGTTATCCGCTGCTCAGAGTCAGTCAGGCGGTACAAAAGCCCGCACAGACATTCAACGGATGGACAGGCAGGCATTTCTTTTCGGTCGATAGCCCGTGTGCAAAGATGAAAAGAAACAAGCAGAGTTTCTCCTGATCCCCCCTTGGGCCAGTCTCTGCGTATGCATTGGTTTGTTTCATGTGTGGGGGGATACTTGGAATGCATGCATATTGGTCTGGTCTGGTCTGTGTGAATAATTAAATGCCTTCATGCATGCATGCAGCGGGTGGGGGAGCGTGACGGACAGCATCTCTCGAGAGAGGATCTACTGCACGGACGGGCACTGGGAGATCCAGACGCTGATCTGCGAAGTGTTCTGCCCTGCACCTTCGTATCCTTCAACGTCGCGGTACTCCGTCTCGAGATTCTCCAGATATGGAGTCGGGAATGCAGCGTGAGTCTGTCTTGTCTGTCTGTCTGTGTCTGTCTGTTTGTCTGTCTGTTTGTCTGTCTGTTTGTTTGTCTGTCTGTCTGTTTGTCTGTCTGTCTGTTTGTCTGTTTGTTTGTTTTTATGTTTGTCTGTCTGTCTGTCTGTCGGTCTGTCTGTCTGTCGGTCTGTCTGTTTGTTTGTCTGTCTGTTTGTCTGTCTGTTTGTTTGTCTGTCTGTCTGTCTGTCTGTTTGTCTGTCTGTCTGCCTGTGTGTGTGTGTGTGTGTGTGTGTGTGTGTGTGTAAGGGACGCCCTCAGGGTCTGGGGGGTCGTCGCAGAGTGTCGGTCTAGTCTGCAGATTTCAGGGTGGGAATGGTGGGAAGGGGGCGAGGGGACACAGATCTCGTCAGTGCACGCCAATGGATGCCTTTCTTTCTCTCTCTCTCTCTCTCTCTCTCTCTCTCCCTCTCTTTCTTTCTTTCTTTCTTTCTTTCTGTCTGTCTGTCTGTCTGTCTGGCCTCTCTGTGTGTCTCTCTGTCTGTCTGTTTGTCTGTCTGTCTGGTCTGAGTGTCTATCTGTCTGTCTGTCTGTCTCTCTGTCTGTCTCTAGGTAAATCAGTCTATCTGTCGGTTTGTCTGTGTGTCGATCTGTCAGTCTGTCTGTCATGCAATCAGACAGTGCGGAAGTGAAGTTGTGAGAAAATGAGTGAGTGAGGGACGAAGGGAGGGATTCGGCGAAAGGCACTTTGGATTCTCTTCATTGACTTTGAGCTTTTCATTCCTGCATGTCTTTTTCGATGCCCTCCTCGTTTTGACGATTGACGGGGGGACGCATGTCAATTTTTGGTCTACCCAACACCCTTGCTTTTTCGTCTCATTTATTTGGTTTCGGCGTTTTTTCCCTGTTCGTTTACTGGCTCAGGTCTCCTCTGTTTCCCGTTCTGCTCGCTCCTCCTGATCATTGTCACGGCCTCGTTCCTCGGTCTTCTTTCCTCTCTCATTGATACATTCGTTGGTTTATTTGCCCTTTCCTTGAATGCTGCAAACTTTCGTTGTTGTTGGAATTAACGAATGCAGTCAGGAAGGTTCCAACCTGGACGACCATAGAGGAGAGTTATGCATTTATTTTCATACAGAATTATTATTTATTTATTTTTCCTGTATGAAAAAGAATTCCGTATGAAAATAAACGGATGCAGTCAGGAAGGTTCCTACCAGGACGACCATAGAGGAGAGTCATGCATTTGTTTTCATACAGAATTATTATTTATTTATTTTTCCTGTATGAAAAAGAATTCTGTATGAAAATAAACGGATGCAGTCAGGAAGGTTCCAACCAGGACGACCATAGAGGAGACTTAACGCTGACCACGACGAACTTCTACCCACCATCGACGGTAGCCTTCCTCACCTGCCGAGGAGACTTTACTCCCTACCCCCTCGAGAACGACGGGAAACTGGAAATCATCTGTAGGGGTGGATCTTTTGGAGCTCCGAATTTTGCCTGCATGAGTGAGTCAGTCGGTTCACAGCTCATTCTTCTTGTCTGTCTATATATCTTATGAGCATATGCAGCCAATCACATCACACACATGAACGCAGAAGAGAATCACGAGGTTCGACTACATTGCCTCCCTCGAATTAGAGCCAATGAGTTGACGTGGTGTGGGCAGCCAGGCAGACAGGCAGGCAGGCAGTCACTCATTGTTGCTGCACGCATCTGTATCCAAAAAAGACGGAAGAATTAAATAGTCGATTCACTGTACGGATTTTCAAGCAATGGCTCGTTCAGGGGTCGCGAAAGCATCGTACGTACATATCGATTCTTCTGCCATCGCAGAATCGTGCCCGGACCCTCCCAGGCTTCCCCCCCGAGCTCGAATGTTCTTCAATTTTGATAGAGGGGACAACTTTATTGACTTTGAGGACTTCAAGAAGGTGTACCCTTACAGAGCAGAAGCCCTCCATTACCACGGAGCAGAGTACCAGATCGGATGTTTCGTTCACAACATGGGCAAGCACGCACAAGCAAGGAAGCAGCATTCTCGGTTCACATGGGGACAGTACACACACAGGATCTACCCCTGGTTTCCCGAGTCCTTCGACATGAAGAACATCCTCTTGATGTTTACACTTTTGCGTGCGTCAGTTGCCTGGTTGAGGTTTTTGCGTCCTACCCAGAGGCCCCATTTGTTTCTTGCTGTATAGGCCAAAGATAAACATCGTTCATTGCAGCAGGAAAGAGAGAGCTAGATGCCTGCGGATATTGTCTGGAGCAAACAAATGAATTAATGAAAAACAGCTTTTTGTCGTAGAGACACTAGAGCAAGTTTGGATCGAATTGGACAGACTGCAACAGTCTCCGAAGAGAGGGAAGGAAAACAAAAAAGGGAGGACAGAGAGCCCAAGTGACTGCAAGAACAAAACGAAGAAGATAAAAAGAAGAGGTAGACGAAGAAGAAAAAGAAAATAACGAAAGCTCATTCCGATGCGGCAAAAGGCTTTGAAGGAAATCTGATGGGCCATACAGAAAGAAAGCTCCAGTCGGACTTGTACGCTTTTCTTGAACGTGTCCATGATGTTTCTTATTGAGAGAGGCAAAACGTAACTTTCATTTGAACTTTCCCTTCGATCCCTGCCAACATTAGAATCTTCCTCTTTGACTGTATTTGCGCTTTCTCTCTTGTATCTCTCGTGCTCGCTCCGATTGGTGTCAATCAATATGCACGCCCTTGTTTCTTCAACTCTTCCTCCCATGCCTTCTCTTCTACCCTCTTGTTCTCTTCCTTCTTTTTGTCCGCAGCTTTGATCATGTGCGCTTTCGCCGTGTACACGTACAGAACCAAAATGATCGCAACATACGGCTTCGACATGTGGCAGGCCGCGGGAACATACTTGTTCTTCCTGTACTCCTGCGCCGCCGCATTCTTCATCTTCTACATCTGGATGACTTTTGTTGTCTGGTCACCAACGCTGTCCACCAGCCTCGTCGAGACCTACGGATACATGTGCCTTTCGTGAGTTGAGTGAGTGAGTGAGTGAGTGAGTGAGTGAGGGAGTGAGTGAGTGAGTGAGTGAGTGAGGGAGGGAGGGAAGGAGTGAGGTCTGTCTCTCTAGCCTGGTGGTTCTCTCTGGAATGTCTGTCTCTCTGGAAGGCCTTCACTTCTCTCTCTCTGGTGTGGGCGATCGGTCACTTCTTTTCTTTCTGTCGCAGATCTCTCAGCAAAGAATGGATCCATCCATGCTGCCAGAGAGCATCTCCGCGTCACTTTCTGCGCTCTCTGATTTGATCGTATGTATGCGTGCACTGATCTATCGCGTTGCTTGCATGCATGCATGCAGCTGCGACCAGGACATCAATCCTCGTCCCAGGGCTCAATTCGGAGATAGTACTAGGCACTTCGTGGAGCACGGGCGGTCGTGGTTTTGGTCCAAGTACATCAAACCGGCCTCGCATACCGGGTCCAAATTGATGAAACACCCAAGGTACGTAACGCTGCAGTGGCTTTCCCTGCCTGTTCACACTCTCTTTGTATCTCCGCATGTGCGCGGATGTGTGTGAGTGAGTGTGTGTGTGTGTGTGTGTGTGTGTGTGTGTGTGTCTGAGAGTGAGAGAGAGAGGGAGTGAGTGTTAGTGAGGGAGTGTGTGTGCCCATGTGTGTGTATATATGTGTGCGTGGTAGAGAAGGTGATGGATGAGGCATATGTCCCAAACGGATGGCTAAAGGGAAAGGTTGCTGTCGTTCAGTATTAATTTCTGATTCCTTCCTTCCGCATATTATCTAGCACATGTATGCGTGTTTGGTTTTCGGAATTCTTCCTCGGAGTCCCCATGGTGCTCTGGTATCTGCCATTCACTTGAAATGTTAAGTTGATCCATGCAGGTCAATTATGGGTCTAACCAAAAGGGTAATGTGTGTCGACGGCGAGTGGACAGACTCTTCGTTCTCGTGTACGAGGGCCTACTCACGAACTTCAGATTTCAACACGAAGCAGAAGACCTCCGTCATTTGTACAGTAGCGTTCCAAAAGGGCTTCCTTGACGGTAGGTTGGGAGACTCTTTTCATCGTTTTTTCCTTGTTTCTTGTTCCTTTCCTCTTTCTTGCGCTCCTTTTCCAAATTTTGGCGTCCCAACCTCCCCCATTGACGTCCTGACCCCTTTTGACACTCTCCTCTCCCCGTGTTTGTCTGTCTGTCTGTCTGTCTGTCTGTCTGCCTGTCTGTCTGCCTGTGCAGAGAAAGTCTACGCACGCGACGAACGATTTGGGTCCCGCCACATTCACAGCAGCCTTCAGAAGGTCAGCCAGCCAAGGAGGGAGGGGGATGGGATGGGAAACAACCGTGGTCGATTAGTTTGTTCCTCGCTAGCTCGGTTTCTGTGCCTTGGCTTGTCTTGCCGCCTTGAAGGCCTTCAAGCAAGCAAGCAAACGCACTGTGTGCTGCACCTGGGTTTCTTTCAGTCAATGATCTGGTTGTATGAGCAAAAAATAGAGAACAGAAGTAAGTGAGCATAGCAGAGCGGAGCAGGGGGGAGGTTGATCGAGCCTACTTCGACGCTTTTGAAGTTTCAAAGTTCTTCTTTGTCTAGTCTGGTTGCGCCTTTTTTCCCGGGAGCCCCGTCTCTTTTTCCTTCCTCCGTGTCCACACACGTGCGTGCGCGCGCGTGTATGTGTGTGTGTGTGTGTGTGTGTGTGTGCGTGTGTGCGTGTGTGTGTGTGTGTGTGTGTGTGTATGGGTGTGTGTGTGCGTGTGCACGTGTGGGTGTGTGTGTGGGTGTGTGCGTGTGTGCGTGTGCACGTGTGTGTCTCTGCCTGTGTGCAGGGATATCATGCTTGGGGGAAACCTCTTTCAAGGTGGGGCGACTTTCTTTGAGATCGCAGAGTACCTTCTTTTTTAAATTCTGTGCTCTTCTGCTGACTCCATTTTCTGTCTCTAATTGTGCCTCATTGCTTGTTCGTTTTTCTCCCCCTTCCTCCTTCGGAACCTTTCTCCTATTTTTTTCCCTCTTTCATAAATGTCTTTGCTCACGAGAAATTTTCGCCCTCCACTCGACAGAATTTCCTCCACCTCTCTCTCTCTCTCTCTCTCTCTCTCTCTCCCTCCCACTCTCTCTCTCTCTCTCTCCCCCTCTCTCTCGCCCCCTCTCTCTCTCTCTCCCTCTCTCTCTCTCTCTC
>JAHBMJ010003148.1:0-12864 GCA_018398765.1 Chromera velia
ATCCGAGTAGGGTCCGTGCCGTCGTAGAGCATTCCTTGCATTGCCTCGTTGAAGTGGTGAGCGACGAGGCCCTTTGTCTCCTCCCAATCTGTCTTGAAGGTCACGGACTTGATGAGAACATCCGGATGATCTCCACCAAGACCTGCGAGGGTGGTGGGATCACTTACTACCTCATGCGGATCTTGAGGCTCCACCGTCACGTGCTCAAATTGAATGTCTTTGCCATTCAAGAGCTGATCCTTTGCCCGAGTGGCATATAGATCGTTCTTATCAACTGCCTGCGGCGAGAAATGCCCAGCCTGACTCCTTGCCGCCATGGCTGTAAATACTTAAGACAGAAGAACTGACGATGTTTAGACAGAGACTGGAGAAAGAAGAAGAGACTGCTCTGTGCGACGTTTCTCTGACAAACCACCACGCCCCACTTCCGTCACCACCTGACGAGACTTTAGGGCTTATAAGTCTTTCCTACATGGGTAAGTCTGTTCCATTAGAGTCCAAGTACGTTCATGCCTTTCCATCAATGATCTACTTCAATCATCTATGGTTTTATTTCTGTGCATGCTTTTCGTGCGGCTTAATTCAATCAGATGTATATCGCTTTCCATGCATTTAATTCGCTCAATTCCTCGCTCGTACTGCGCGGTGCGCGGTGCCGCTGCGCGTTGGTGCCTTTGTGTTTTGTCAGTCTCGCGTTGGTCTGGCTTGGCGCGCCTCTCTATGCCGATTTGCCTTTCACTAGGGCTTCATCACTGTCACACATATTTCAAATGATGTTTGAGTTGTTTTGATTGATTGATTGATTGATTGATGTATTGAGTTACATTGAGTTGAACTTAATAAAAGATAAATTAAGTGTTGTAATTTACTTTAATTTGCTAAGTTTTAAGATTGCAGGAGCAGTAAAAGCAAAATTGCAGATCGCAGCTATTAGGGGAGTGTTAGCATGTATCATGAGAGCAAGAGGAAAACGTTGTACAACAAAGAGGGGGGCGATGTCACTCGAGACAGCGGCAGGTTTGGCGGCTGTCCAGGCGCCGGAGGAAGACGGCGACTGGGCTTAATGGAAGAAATAATTCAACTGAACTAGTTAGAAAAATATAAAGTCGATCATTATGCATATATGTAAACTATAATTCAAAAGTTTTTGCTTTAGATCGAGATTTTAATTGTTTATAGTCTTTTTAATTATAAAATTTTAAGGGCAAAAGAAAATGAAGAAAAGTGACGCATTTTACAATGTAGGTAAGTCAAGTTCTGTTGGATGAAGTTTTTCTTTTTTTTTTAATGTCAACCTTCAAGTTGAGTTTTTTTTTCTTCAGTAAAATTTTAATCGCGGGATTCCGGCTTGCGTGAAGGCCATGTGTGCAAGGATCTGGGGGGTGGGGTGCAGTCTTGTCTTGTCTTGTCTTGTCGGCGGACTCTCGTCCACCACGGGGCTATGGCTATCCACTGGGATACACTTCGCCGAGTTAGTCCCATACCCCATATGCATGTTTGCCCCCCCTCCCACTGAGGCAGTCTGGTAAAACTTCAGTCATGCAGGATGTCAAACATACTTTCCTAACTACACCTTTCCCCCGCCCCTGCCTCTGCCGCATGGCAGGTCTGTCTGACTGTCACAGCCTTGAAGTCCACCCTACTGCATGACCTGACAGCCTGAGATATTCTTACCATGCCTGAGGTCTCTCCCGCCTCTCCCCTCTCAGTCGTCCGCTGTGCACCATCCAATGCTGGACTAACGAAACGACCAAGTCTAACGTTCCATCAGTCGCCATGGCACTGTGGAACGCCCCCACCCCCCCATCCGTCACCACCCTTTCCTTCTTTCTTGTATCTCTCTCTTCCCCTTTCTCTTCCGTTCTCTTTCCTCTCTTTTCGTTCTCTTCATCCTGCAGTGGGCTCGCAGTTCGTCGATCTGCTGATATCAGTACGCTGCCGCCGCGGGGCCGCGGCGAGGCCGGCCGCCGTGCAACCGCGCCGCGAGGCGCGTGTACGTACGTGCGCTTTACACGTGCGTGCGTTTGGGTACAAAATGGTACAAACCTTGCATGGAAGACTCGCAAATACTGGCTTTCCAGCCAGCAACCATCGAATGTCATCAAATGATTCCACGGTCCACTTCGATCCCACTTCTTGCACCGCTTTGTCGTACTTCTTTCAGTGTTGCAAGGCAGACCCCGTAAAATGGACAATTGTCCTCCAGTGGCTGTGCCGTGCAAACTTTGTTTTTGAGGGTCTGTCTGACATGGTGCATCTTTGACGATTCGTTTTGTAAGTCCTGCGAGTTTGGGCAGCTCCCAGGTTGCAGGAGGTTGCTCTGTCGTTCTGTCTCTGGTTTTGTCGAGCTTGTTTGTTCTTTTTTATCGTGCAGGCGAGGAGGGGAGATTTGCTGCCCGCTTTCGTCTCCTGACAAGAGGAACAAAGAAAGAGGGGATCGTATATATTTGGGAGAAAATGGACATTCTGTTCGATGCCCACAATGACACGAGCGAGTCTGACTACGAGTCTTCTCGTTCAAGCAGCAGTTCCGTCAGTAGCTCAGACGAAGGAGCAGACACCCCTATAGGAGCGAATCAAGGGCACCCCAATCACCATAATCTTCACCAACCTCACCCTCCTACAAGTGCTGCCGGGAACGCTTTTCATGTCCCTGCCCCACCTCCGCCACCCCCTGGCCCTTACCAGCAGATAGTGCCGGGTATGCCGTCTGCTGATCCGCGAGGACTCACAGGTCTGTGTGGGCGCGGCAAGTGGGGGTCGTTCAGGTGTGAACGCTAGAACGGTATCTTGCCGTCTCCTCTGACCTTGGTCATCACTGTCCTTGCAGCAGCCTCTTGACCTCTCCAAAACTTGTGTTTCTTCTTGCAATCTCGGCCTCCTTTCTTCAAATCTCTTCAGTTTAGTATTCTGGTTTGTCATCTGTCTGCATTTCCCCCCCTCTGTCCTCATCCGTCGTGCGTCTCCCTTTTTTCTCCTCTCCTCTCCTCTCCTCTCCTCTCTTGGCAACTAACCCCCCTGTTTCGCCTTCTTTTCTCGCGCCCCTGCGGCTGCTCTTGTTCCTTCTTGCAGGGCAAATAGAGAATGGTCCTTCAGGCTACTCCCACTCGCACTTGAGGGGGATAAACTCCCAAACACCCCATTTTCCACAGGGACCCCCCCACGCAATGCCCCCGGCACAGGGGCAGGGGGTGCGGGTGGCTCAGGAACCTCATGTGCCGTCTCTGGGAGAGGAGGGCCACGACCTGTCTCTTTCTTCGGGAGGTCACACCCACATGCGCAGCCAGGGACACCAGGGAGTTCCTCAAGTACCCCCTCAGTACAGGCCTGCAGGTCCCCCTCCTCCCTCTCTCCCGTCTCGCCCAGCGCGGCAGCCTGGAGGAACGAGGGGCGAGCAAGTGCTGCCCCCCCATTTGAGTGGAGACGCCAGTGCAGACAGTCGCAGCAGGGCGGGGGCACAAGGGAGTGCGGGGGCTGTGCGATCAAAGGGAAAGGGAGGTCGGCCCGAGGGTGGGTGGGTGAGTTGTTTGTGTTTCTTCCTTTTTTCGAAGCAAACCTGCTCGGACATTCAGTTTTCTGATCTTAGTTTTCTCTCATCCTGTTCAGTATCAAGAAAAAAAGAAAACGTGACCCGTACAGCCTGCTCCATTTTCTTTTCTGGATCTTTTTGGTCTTCCTTCCGGTGTCTTCGTGTGATCATTCGCATACCTCTTACCTCCTTCCTTCTTTCTTCCTTACTTCCTTCCTTCTGCACCACTCTGCATACGCGAGGGAGAGTGCTGGCAGACCCTCCGAAGTCCAGCCGGAGAAGCCCGTCATTGCATGCTGTCTGTCTGTCTGTCCCATCTGATTCTCTCCCTCCCTCCCTCCCTGCAGTAGCGCCCCCTCCCGCACCGCCTCCTCGGCCCCCGTCCCCCAACCACACGCAGGCCGGCAAAGAAAGGACAAAAGTGGGGGCCGGGGGGAGAGTCGTTCATTACATTCAAGACGCGGGGGGCAAGGGCGGGAAGAAGCGGAGGAGGCAACATGGGGGTATTAGCAGTGGGAGTGGGAGCAGCAGCAGCAGTAGCAGCAGTGGGAGTCGAGACAGTTCTAGCAGTAGCGGCAGCGGGAGCAGCAGTAGTAGTGGGAGCGACTCTAGTTCGGACGATTCTTCGTTGTCTTCGGATTCAGAGAGAAATTTGTCTCCGAGGAACAAAAAACGGAAAGCGTCCAAGAAGACAGCACCGCCGCACTACCCACACGAACCATCACCACCACCAGCACAAAAGAGACCACCCCCCACAGCCAAAAGCCGGCAGCAGCACCCCACAAAAGGCCCACCACCCCCTGCAGGCGCCACTGGCCGTTCTGCAGCTGCAAGAAATACAGGGGGTAAAAAAAATGAGGCCAAGTCCAAACCACCCTCAAAAGCAGCAGCAGCAGCAGCGCAAGCTGAGGGACTTGGGCCGTCTGGTGGTGGGTCCAGTAGTCGGCAGAGGGCACGCGAGAGAGAGCGTCAACTGACGCACGCCCAAGGGGGTGCCGGTGCTTTCCCCCCCGCTCCATCAGCAGGTCGAATCGATGCCTACGGAGGGACCACAGGGAGTGCATACCCCCCAAACCCTCAGTACCCCCCACCAGGCTCTCAGACGGCTGTGAGTGCTGCAGCTCTCGCGTCCTCCTCCAGCTCTCAGGGAGGCCCCGTCAGTCATGTGTACATAGGCGTAAGGCCTTCGGAGGGCTTGAAAGATGCAGACAAGCAGGGGACGGCTGTGATGCCATCGGGGGCAGGGGCAGGGACTGAAGGGGAGACGCCTGCTGCTGCTGCCCAGGCTGCTGGCATGATCGACCCGGCAGCGTTGGTGTCTGATTTCCGTCTCCCTGCCGATCGGATGAGGACAATAGAAGACGTGGTGAAGAAACTCCGTTTAGAGGTCGACTGTGAGGGTCTGAGACCTTGGTTAGAGGACAGGTCCTGCGAATTTCCCTCGTACCTCTCGACTGGAGAGAATCCCTCGTTGGATGAGGCAGACTGTGTGCAGGTGGAGTCAAAAGAAGATGAAACGATGGGGGTGCCGTCTGACGTCTCCTCAGGAGGGGGGGGGGATCCTCTGTCACCCTCCTCCTCCGCGTTCTCTGCTCCCCCCCCCCACGCTGTCCCCGTTGTACGCATCGACTCCCACGCAGACTTTGAACACCACAGGTTGATGTTGACCACCCAGCTGAAGCCGCTGTACAACCGCCTGTTGACCTCCCTCACGAGAAACTGCGACCAGTTCAAATCATACGTCTCACTGGTACGTGGCACAGCCTTCGTTCGTTCAAGAAGGGAGGCAGGAGGAACAGGTGGAGAAAGGCACAAGAAATGGCCTGTCTGCATCAATTGTGATCGAATCGTTGAGCCTTTTTGTGCGTGTTTAAATCCTTTTGGATAGATGTCGCAATGCATTTATGCATCCATCCAGCCATCCATCCATCCATCCATGGAGTGTCTGTTGGAGAATGAATGCCCATCAGAGGCAAAGAAAGACGGAGTCCTCTCGTTTGGCTTTTCTTCTTGTCTCTCGCACCATTCATTGTCCCGTCGTATCCATTTTGTTTTGTTTGTTTTTTTTGTTTTGGCAGTCAGAAAGCAATTCTTCTCTCTTTTGGGCCGTCTGTCACTCAGGGCTTCTCCCTCCCCTTCCTCTTTCCGTCTCCTTCCTTCCTGCCTCTTTCTTTTCTGGGCGGGCCCTGATCGTGAATGAGATCTTCCCCTTGAATGGGCGTGTTTCCTCTTGCTGTTCTTTTGGCTGTGTCCTTGACGCTAGATCTCCTTGGGGTGGACAGAATGCGTACACACATATTGAAACACATACACACATGCACCCACACACTCACACACACACACACGCATAAACAAACAAACAACGAAGAGGGGGGAGGGGCGGGAAGACAAGAGAGAAGACGTTGCGGTTTCGCACTTTTCCCTTTTGCACCCGTTCTTTTCTCTTTCTGCAGATCGAGGCTTGTCAGGCAGAATATGACAAATTAAAGCAGGAGAATGCCAGTGGGACGTGTACGGCAGAGAGGGCCGCAGAAATTCCTGCGCAGATGATGAAGCAGGCTGAAGGTGTCAACAGAGCCAGAACGAGAATTCGAAATACTTTTGCGAGAAGGAAGGGGGATCTTGTCGCCTGTCGGTGCGCACTCCTTGCTCTTCAAGGAATGATTTTAGGCATGCAGGCCGCTGCCTTCTCCTTCGTATCCCGGCAGCTTCCCGTGCAGACAACTACCCCTACTGGCACCCCTCCCACACAAGTCCTCTCTCCTCAGCAGCCGCATACGCAGATGATAGCCTCGTCGTCGCGGGGGCATCACCATCCACACCCGTACCCGCACCCACACCCCCATCAGCAGCAACTCCACCTGAGCCTAGGCCAGCACCCATCGTTCCCCATGCAGACGGTGCCGTCTCCTTCTCAGCGACTTCATCGCTTTCCGCCCTCGGCTCTCAGCTAGCTCCTTCACTCTCTTTCTCTCTCTCTCTCGATCAGTCGCTCGATCGCACCTCTCTGCCATTGTTTCCACTGATTGACATCTGATCGCGTTTTCCACAGAGAGAGAGAGAGAGAGAAGACCCCGGGGCAAGGGTAAGGAAGGAAAGACCCTAGATCGATCGAGGGGGGGGGGGGGGGGGGTCCGTTGTCTCCTTCCTAGCCGTCTCTGTGGGGGGGTGGTCAGGTCGGTGAGTGGTTCCTGACTAAGTCTGGTGGTAGGAGCGGGATTGAGAAAGAGATCAAAACAGAGGGGGGAATCCGTTGTCTGTTTCTCCTGCAAGTGGTAGCGATTTGTGGTTGCGCTGGGGGAACTTGTCTGAACTTTAAAGGTGGTCGTGCAAAGGAGGAGAGCCGACCCACGGAACGAGTTTGTGTCGAGGGACAGTGTCAAGTGAAGCAGAAAGTCAAACTCAGAGAGAGAACAGGGCACAGAGATTGATTACATGAATGAGTATGAGATGTTCTGCTATGAATGAATGATAGGTGAATTAATTGATTTGTTTCGGCCGGCTTCTTGGTGATTTTCTTCGTGTTACCATTTCCTCCTTCTTTCTCTCTCCAACGATCAGGCTTTCTTTCTCTCGTCCTTCTCTCTGTCGCACTCTTTCACTCTCCCGCTCCCTCTCTGTCTGTCTGTGCCTCTCTCTCTCTCTCTCTCTCTCTCTCTCTCTGTGTGTGTGTGTGTGTGTGTGTGTGTGTGTATGTGTGTGTCTACGATATGGTATCTAGCTAGGTATCTAGCACAGTATGTGAAATTTGACAGCGATTCTAGAAGCGATTTCTTCAGACATGGGTATAGCTCTAGAGGTAGCTAAACATGTCATATGTACTGTGACCATATAGAATTCGTTCCAATTTTTGCTCAAATTCTGATATTATTATGTAAAATTCGATCGATCACTCTTATAAACTCTTATCCATTTTTTGCTAGATTTTTTGGAAGCAACATTTACTAGGTCATTCAGCTTATTTACTATTAAATTATTAGTACTAATTTAGATTTGATAACTTAAACAAGTCTTTTTAAATTTTAAGTAAGTAAAATTAATAGATGATCTACTGGCTGCCTCCAGCCGTACATTCACTTGTGCACATCACTTCTTACAGCTCCCTGTCTCCAGGTGAGTGTCCGTCCATACATTGTCCACAATTCCCGGTATTTAAGCAGCACAGCCATCAGTTTACATCTCTTGCATGTATTATCATTAATTGACATGCGTACATAGATGCCTAAATTAATTCCGTCACCGCTGAAAGCATGCAAATAATTCATATTACGAATCACATATCACGCGGTATGCGCGCGGCACCTTCACGGACCATCCTGGCACACTCATGCAATTGCTGCGTGACTGTGTATCAATTTCACTCACCCCCTTCTTCCAGCAGTAAAGAGTTTGAATGACTCGAACGGATGCCATTGGATGATTCTAAGATTGATGCAAGCATAAATCACGCATGCACCCCCTGTTTTTCTGTGCCAGCGCCTCCACTGGACTTCCTTTCTTCACGTGTTCTGCCACCCCCTCCAGTGGTCTTTGCGTCTGGCGTCTCCACCAGGACTTTGTTGTGCTGTCACCCTCTCCGGTGGTCTTTGCGCCTGGCCTCTCCACCAGGACTTTGTTTTGTGAGCGCCTCCACTCACATGCTCTCTCTCTCTCTCTCTCTCTCTCTCTCTCTTGTAATTTCATGAGCGCCTCCACTCATCATTCTTCTTTCTCTCCTTCTGATTTCACAGCATGTTCTTCTCTTCATGCACCTCTGCCCTGTCACTCAATTTCTTCTTCACCAACTGTCACCCGAGCCGGTTTCCTCCCCAGCTTTCCCCAACACCTCGCCGACTCGGAAAGTCGGGTTCTCCTCACTCCTAATTCCCATTGCCTTCATCCAGGGGAACGGAGGCTCTGGGGGAGAGGATGTCATCATGGCAGACATGCCTTGACTGCCTCCTTGTCCTCCAGTCGTACCCCCTCACATGGAGGGAGGTCCACCTCGTCCCCTCGCTTTCCCCCTGGCGTTCTTTCTCTCTCTCCCCAGGGGACAACACTGCTCAAAATGATACCCTTCTTTCCCTAAGGCATCACAGATTATACAGTAGTTTTGCTGACCTGGGCAGTCATACCCTTCGTCGTATCCCCCTCTGCGACCACAGTCAGGGCATTTCATTCCGTCAATCGAGAACGATCCCCCCTGACTCTGATGCACTCCTCTATCTCCACCCCCACCTCTTCCTCTGTTGTTTCCCTTCCCCCCTCTGCCTTTATAAGAGAAGGGTGGAGCTCCAGTGCCCCCAACGTAATTGGCAGAGAACTCGCCTGTCACGCGGGTGTTGGAAGGTGGCAAAGGGTCTATGCGGAGGTGTTTCACTAATTCAAAATTGTTGCTCTGTGATTTGGCTACCATGTCTCTGCATTTGTTGAGCAGAGTGGTGGGGTTGTGGTATTGGTCTTCACTTATCTGGGCTGCCCACAGGACTTCATAGTATTTGGGGAGGGACTGTCTGATCGCAAGAGCCTCAGTGCGATCTGCGATATCGTTGGTTGCTCCTGCTGCCCTCGTTTGTTTGTACAGGTTATCAAAGTGATCCACCAACTCTTGGAAGCTGTACGTCTATACCCCGTCTGCACTTAAACGTGCCCATTCCTGTCCGATCTGACTGCGCAGCCTCGAGTCAATATGTTTGAGGGATTTCTTGATGGCTCCAAGCAACGCGTCGAAATACTTTTTCCATTTGAACTGACCACTCGTCTTCAAGCTTGCATCTCCTTCCTCTTTCATTCTGAAGACTGTCTCCACGGCCTTCCCTGCCTTGGGGTGGTTCTGTGCAGCGAGGTACGTCTGGGAGGTGTCATACTGATGTATCTCTTCATTGGTCTTGCCGAAGAGTTTGATGTTTGCATGAATTCCCTGCATGGCAGTCACTGCGCCACGCATCACACTGCACTCCATCCAAAATCAATGGATAGTCTCCCAGCTACCTCTGTGTGACCTTTCTGTCCCCGTCCGCCCTCTCAGGCTTCGACAGAGACATCTGTTCAACTGTTGCTTACGGAGACTGACTCAGTAGGTTGTGAGATTCAGTACTCTCGGTGGACGTCTACCAGTGAAATTAATAGATGATCTACTGGCTGCCTCCAGCCGTACATTCACTTGTGCATGTCACTTCTTACAGCTCCCTGTCTCCAGGTGAGTGTCCATCCATGCATTGTCCACAATTCCCTGTATTTAATCAGCATAGCCATCAGTTTACATCTCTTGCATGTATTGTCATTAATTGACATGCGTACATGGATGCCTGAATTAATTCTGTCGCCGCTGAAAGCATGCAAATAATTCACATATCGTGCGGTATGCGTGCGGCACCTTCACGGACCATCCTGGCACACTCATGCAATTGCTGCGTGACTCTGCATCAATTTCACTAAGCAGTTGAAAGTTTTTATATGCAGTAAACTTTGAATCATAAGTTGATCGAATGTCTAGTTAAATATGTATGTGCAGATCTGTCTATGTATATGCATACGAAATTACGAATGAGTACTATTAATCAGTGAGACTGTATTTTTAATTCTTTTATTTTTATAAAAATAAAAATTGTATAACTTTAACTTGTAATAAAAAAATAGAGATATGTCAAGAAATACGTACGTCCTAGCGTACGTCAAAAAAATATGGTGTACTTAAGCTTACGTAATAGTCTTTTATCATATACCTGATCATCTATACGCACGCATAATAATACGTCGCATATACACACACACAACCACACACACACGCATATACACAGACCCACACACACACGCACGGCGCACGCACAACAGTAGCACATACACACACACACACACACACACACACACACACACACACACACGGGGAGAGAGAGAGAGATTGCTGTCACCAAAAGGGGGGGAGAAATTACTGGGAGGGGAGACGAAAGACAGGAAGGAGGGGCAGGAAGAAACGAATGATACACCCAGCAAGAGTAAGTGGCATTTGACGCATTCATCTGGGAGCAACAAAGGTCCATCTCTGCGTCAATGACTGCAGTCTGGGAATTAATCCTCCAGAAAATCCTTCATCTTTTGAAAATAATAATCCGAAATCGTGCTGGGAGCTAGTATTTCAGCATAGTAATTAAGTTCTGATCGAATCAACCCACATTCCCCTTCTTATTCCCCCATCCTCTGGGATTGTCGTCCTTCCAGTCATCCCACCCCCTCGCCTTCATCTCCTCTGCCTCCTCCCGCGCCGCCTCGCTCTCAAATGAGGCCACGATGGCTTCCTCTCTCTTTCTCTCTGCAGCCTTTCTTTCGCGTTCCTGCAGCTGTGCCATCTCCATCTCTGCAAACTCTGCTAGAGAGACGGAAGGAAGCTCGTAGTGAGGTTGGAAGACTCGTTCCTTGTACAGCTCTCGCAACTCAGAGGGATCGTTGATCCGTAAGATGAAGGGCTTCTTCCTGGGAGGGGGGGAAGGCTCAAGCGCCTCTGCCCTCCCAGGTCCCCCCTGCCGCTCCATCATCTCTAAAATTTGAATTTCCTGTTCTGCCATCGGCACGCGTTCAATTGTCGTGATCACCGCGCGTTCGATCAATGCCTTCAGGAGATCGCTCGCAACTTCTTCGTCAATGCCCAACAGAGAAAACTCAAAATTGTCTTCCGAAGATGAACTGCCTGCCCCCCCCGCCTTTCTGAGTCGCTCAAACAGCGCGTCAGCCTTCGAGTCCAAATCTTTCGACCGTTTGAATCGTGCGATTTTCTCGGACCGTTTGACCATGGGATCCTTGGCCTTATCCCTTGAGGCCTCTGACTCCCCACTTTCTGTTTTTAGTGCTTCTTTGTCTGCTTCACTTACCAGACCGTAATCAAACAGACGCTCAACAAAAGATCTCCAGTAGACGAGGGCAGTCCGAATGTGACCCAGACGACCCTCCGGAGAGGACACTCCGAAGTGAAGTTCTCCCAAAAGAAAATCAGTCAGGAGAAACTTCAAGTCACTCACGTGAACGTCCTCCAAGTCTTCATTTCTCGAGAACAAGCCTGCTCTGTCAGTGTGTCTGGCAATCGCAGTCAGTTTCGAGATCAGTTCCTGGGTTTTCTCGTCTCTCTTCGGGTGAGGTAAGGAATCAAGAGAACGGAAGTCTTTGTAACAAGAGGAAAAGAAGGAGGACAGAGTCTGCCCCCCTCCAACTTTCTCAGCCTCTTCCCCCGACATGATGTCTCGAATTTTACAGTTGCACTCCCTCTATGCTTATTCCCCGAATTTAGACAGGAAACAGCTGGAAGAGCCCCCACACAAAACCACTTACTTAGAAACCGCGAGAAAAGGAGGTTTATCAGGAAATCCAACGCTTTCAAAGAGAGGCTTGACTCAAGAATCCACAACCTCTTGCAGCCTAGCAATTAAGGACACACAAATCTGCGAAAAGATCAGCAGTGGTTCTGCGATCGTTTGTCCCTTCGCTTCAACTTGGTAAGGTCGACACAGTCTTGCGAGATGAAGGTCAAACTCTTTGTTTGCAACATGCTGTGTGCCCCGAGTCAGTCCCTGAACGATCCGAATGCATAAGCCAAGCCAACCTTGCGAATTCGGAGACTGCTAATTGCCGTCTCCTCGAAAACCGCAGTGCGACCGCCGGCCGGAAAAGCGAAAAATCGCCGCCCAGAATTTTCCGGGATCAAACTACTGACGTCAAATGCTTCCGGCGGGGCCGACACCAGGAATCCTTTCTTGAGACGATCAAAGATCTCAATTGAAAGCTTGACAGTCGATGAATCTGTGTGAAATGCAAAGTTGCCCAAGCCTTTCACGGGTGCACTTTGTCAATACGCAGTGCCCTTGAGCATCCAGGCAGCTAGACTGTCATTTGTCCTTTGAAGTTTTGTTTCTTTCTGCCTGACTCTGTCTGCTTGGAAAGGAGACTGCGTTAACGTTTTCGTCTCGCCTGTGTCTTCCCAAGAGCAGCACCATGGTGCTCAAAGTGTGGTTCAACTTCAAGCCGTGCACTCAGTTGAAGCCTCTGAGGATGCTGGGTGTTGTGCTTGTTACCTTCTTCATGACCTACTGCACACCCGTCGACGCCTTCCTCCAAGGAATGGGACCTCAACTCTTCGGTAGAGGAAGGGGGGGCCCCGTGGCAGATGCAGACCCCCAGAGTCTGCAGACAAGCGAAGGCCCTGCTTCTGACGAGAGTTTGCAATTCCTTCTCACTGGCAAGGGCCGTTCGAGTGCCCCCGGAAAGACAAAACTTGCCATCGCCAGGAGCCCCACTACTTCGACAATGGCTGATGGAAAGAACGTGAGTCACAGTAGAGGGGGGGGGGAGGGGGAGGGGGGAAAGGTGGG
>JAHBMJ010003149.1:0-23340 GCA_018398765.1 Chromera velia
CAGCTGCCGTGTGCCCTACTCTGTCTCTCAGTAGGTCTGCCGCGACCCTTCTGCCCCTCTTGCCATCGAGGGCAGGCTTTTGTCCTCTCTCCTTATACATATGGCCCCTCCCCCATCTCCCCAGCCCCTTCCCGTTGCCTTTTCCCGGTTCGGTTCCCCCCTTCGGAATCCCCTCCCCCCAAAAGAACCCTGCGCAATCAAGGATGACTCGATCGGACGGCCACTCACGGATGCTCACTCTCACAGCATTACCTCTGTTGCATGCCACCCTAATGATCAAAGAAGCAGTCAGTCAGTTTCATGCCAATCTAGATGCACCACGGCCACTCAGCGTCTCTTTTTCTTCTCTGTGTCTCTGCAGATGCGTTCGTCTATCCATCCCTCCCGAGAAGGCCTTACTGGCCTCCACGGAGGTGGGCGTGAAATTCCTCGACCTTGTCGGCGCAGTCGAGCTCTTCCTCCGGCGTCCACTCCTTCTCTGCGTAGCCCTTGTACTTGACGAGGAACTCTGTCCCCCTTCTCGTGCGCCGCTTGGCACAGATCTTCTCTACCTCGTACTCTGCGAACTCGTCGTTGTCGATGAGGTCTGCCTGTTTCCCGTCCTCTTCCAGCTCGGGTATGAACCAAGAGAGGAGGGCGTCGTTCTCCTTCAGGTCCCTGTGGACGAAGGGCTTGGCGTTGTCGCGGTTGATCACACGACGCGTCTGGGCGCCCGGCTGCTTGAGCAGGAGCGTGCGGTTGTCTCTGACCTTGAGAACTCTGAAGGGCCCCTCGTATTTTGCGGTCAGTTTGGCTGCGTAGCCTTTCTTCGTTCGCTTGACTCGTGCCCAGACGTAATCGCCCCTCTTGTACATGTAAGGGTTGCGGAACTGCTTGTTGCTGGCATCTTTCAGGACTCGTCTGCCTCTCTACTCGGCCGCTTCCATGTAGATGTCTCGGGCGGTCTTCTTGTTCTCCTCCCGAATTTCAGAGAGGACCTTGACATAGTCCTGCAGGATGATGTCGGCACTTTCCTGCAGGTCGGTGCTGAGCTTCGTGGGTGTCCTCGGAGGGAACCCAAAGAGGAACTCAAATGGAGAGATCCCGAGCGCTGTATGTCGGGTGGCGTTGTGCAGGAAAGCCGCGACAGGCAGATAGTGTACCCAGTCCTTCTGGTGCTCGGCGATGTATGCGGACAGTGTCTGCTTGAGCTCTCGATGCATCCTCTCGAGCTTCCCGTTGGCCTTTGGGTTGTACGTGCTTGTACAGACCCTCTCTGTACCGACGAGCTCGCTCACTGCGGTGACAATGAGGTCAAGGAAACTCGGCCCCTGGTCGGAGAGGAGGGTCACGAGGGAGCTGAAAATGAAGAAGACTTTGTCAAGGAGCGCCCGCGCGATCGTTATTGCCTTCTGATTCGGAACGGCTATGAGGACCACAAACCTGGAGGCGAGGTCCATGACCGAAATGATGACTCGCTTGCCCTCCGAGGTAGGCAGAGGGCCGACGGTGTCAACAGCCATGTGAGTGAGTGGCTCTGTCAACAGCGGGACGATCATGGGATGCTCCTTCTTGAAGGCGTCCTTTCTCTACTGGCACGTCTCGCACGACTTGACGTAGTTCTTGACATCAGCCGTCACGGTAGGCCAGAAGAATTTGTCGGTGACGTTGGCCAGCGTGCTCCTAATGCCTCCGTGCCCAGCGCAGAGATGACCATGATGGTCAGCAAGGATCTCGGCCCGTAGGGCACGAGGCACCACTATGAGGGTCCGGAAACCCTTCGTGTGCTTGTTCAGGGGCGGGAGGAGTTGAACGAGCAGACCTTCATGTAGGGCGTGAGAGGCAGCCATCGAGTAGACCCTCGAAAGCTCGGCCTGGTCGTCTGGCAGGCTGCCGTCCATGAGGAACTGAATGACGGGGTTCAGGGTACTATCCTCCTTCTGCAGCCTCTTAAACTCCTCAATACTGTAGTTGCCTGTGCACAGAGGGGTAGAGAGAAAGGGAGAGGGCGGTGTTGCCTTAGGCCCCGACCGCGGCCTTCCGGGTCCCGTCGGTCTCCTCCATCCCTTGGAAGGCTTGGGGTCCTTCATGACCTTCTTCACGTTGGAAGAGTTCATGCTGTTGTCCTTCCAGGGCCGTCCCCATTTGCTAGCTGCTACCCGCAGGGGGTGAAGGGACTGCGGCCTTACGGCCTGGTCCTTGTTGCCCTTGCAGTGAACGGCAGCTTTACCTGGGGAAAGGACGGACAATGTCATGATCTCGACCTCCGAATCGGTAGACATGTTCAGCTCGTGCTTCCTGTCGGACCCGTCGACCTCGACTGCGGCCCCCCCTGTGCTGCATGGAGCCACGACAATCTCATCCTCCTCGTTGGAGTCCGTGTCTCTATCACGCTTTCTCTTTGGCGAGGGGACCTCCAGAGACGCGCCCGTCCCTGCAACGGGAGGCCTCGTCATGGAGTTGGCATCGGTATGCTTGGCCCCGGAGCGGTGCTGGACATCGAACTCGTAGATCGCGAGCTTCAAAGCCCACCTTATGACCCTAGGTTGACTGTCCTTCTGATCATGGATGTGCTGGAGGGCCTTGTGGTCAGTGATGACGGTGAACTTCTTCCCGTAGAGGTAGGGCTTGAAGGTGTTGACGGCGTAGACCAAGCTGAGCGCTTCTCTCTCTGTGATGCCCCACTTCTTTTCAAGGTCAGAGTCTCTCATCATCCTTGAGGCGTAGGCAACGACCTTCTTGTTTCTTTCCTCATCAGTCTGTCTAAGCACCGCCCCGATCGCGTCGTTGCTCGCATCCGGCTTGACAACGAACTCTTTATCAAAGTTGGGGTGGCATAGGATGGGTTCAGATGTCAGGGCCTCCTTCAGTGCCTCGAAGGCCCTCCTCTGTAGCTCTTCCCATATGAAGGGCGTGTGCTTTCTGAGTAGGGAAGTGAGGGGGAAAACGATCTGCGAGAAGCCCTTGATGAAGCGCCTGTAGAAGAAAGTGAACCCAAGCAGCTGTTTCGTCTGCTTTTTGTTGGTGGGTGCTGATATGGAGAGGATCGCTTCGACCTTTTTCGGGTTTGGACGGATGCCTGTCGTGTCAACAATATGGCCCAGGTAGAGGAGGGATGTCTGTGCCCACGAGCACTTCGCAAACGACAGCTTACAACCGGAGGTGCAGAGCCGATCGAGAGTCTTGCGGATGTAGGTCAGGTGTTCCTCAAACGAGAAACTGGCGACAAAGATATCGTCGAGATAGACATTGACAAATGACCCTATCAGACCAGGTCCTGCCAGCATGATGTCCATGGCTCTCTGAAAGATGGAAGGTGCAGTCGAAATGCCAAAAGGCATCTTGCAGTAGGTGAACTGGCCGTCGGCTGTGACAAACGAGAGCCTCTCTTGATGATCCTCTCGCACGCTCACGTGATGGAACCCCTGAAAGAGGTTGATCAAGGTGTAGAAACGGCGGCCCTACAGCTTGGCAAGTGTATGATCGATCCGTAGCAGAGGCCATCGGTCCTTGCGGAGGATCTTGTTCAGCTTGCGGTAGTCGATGCAAATCCTCAGCTTGCCTGTCTTCTTCCGGATGAGGACGAGTGGGAATCCCCAGGGAGATGAGGTAGGCTTGATGATTCCCCCTTCAAGGAGTTTCTGCAGCCCTTCTCGCAGCTCAGCCCTGAGTGCATGCGGCACTGGGCGGGGGCGTTCATAGATGGGGGTGTCAGTCTTAACGTCGACCCTCGCTTCTACTCCTTTGATGTTTCCTAGGTTTCGGTCGGTAGGGAAGAGGTCTCGGTACTCCAATAGGAGGTCCTTCAACTCCTTCTTCTGTTTGGCACTCAGGTGCTCGCAGTCCTCCAATGCCTTATCGATTTCGGCTTCTGCTTTCTCTTTCTCTTCCTCGGTGAGCTCGTCTGGCCGAGCTGCAGGATTTTGTCCCCCTGTCTCTCCTCCCTTCAACTCCATCTGTCCCGATGCTGACATGCTGGGAGCATGTAACGTCGAGCCCTGGGTCGAGCCCCCCGTCGCTGCTGCCGATGTTGTTGCTAAGACGAACGGGGGTGGCAATGCCTGCTCCTCAGCCCCTTCGTCCTCTTCCGTAATAACTTCACAGAGCGTAGCGATAGCAAGCGGTGCTCCTTTTGGAATCTGGGCGTAGCGGCCGCTGACGTTGACTATGTTGAGAGTGAGCTCTCTGTCTTCAACGTTTGCTACTGAGTTTCCGATGAGAAGGTGTGCTGGCAGGGCATCTGCAATTCGTTCCATGTAGACGGGGGCGCCGTTGGGGAGGGCTGACGTGCCCGGGAGCTTCACACGAATGTGGGCACCCGTGCAAAAGGCAAGGACCTCTCTTGCTGCTATGACAAGTGGGGCAGGAAGGCAGGCAGCGTCTTTCTGAAGTGTGGATAGTAGAAAAAGAGGGATCTCTTCAGGGTCGAGGCCGAGCTCCCTCGGACGCAAGACCAACTTAGACTCCTGGAAGGACTGGCTTTCAGCATTGCGGGTGAGGAAGTCCATTCCAAGGATGGCGGCATGGTTAAGGTTCGAGCAAACAAAAAATGTATGACGCAGTGGCCGTGTGAAGGAGGAAAGGGAGAGGTTGATGTAGCCGGTAACGTTGAGTGGGGAGTTCTCTTCCCCATTGACGTGAACGTCGGTTTGTCGGAAGTGGGTGCGGAGTGAGGGGCGAAGTGAGAACAGCATCTGAAAAGCTTTCTCGGACAGCAGGGACACGTCTGCTCCCGAGTCGACGAGGGCGGTCACTGAAAAGCACTTCTCGAGCAGGAGAATGAAACCTTTTCTTTCAGAAAGTGGCTTCAGGGAGACATTTGTGGGGAGGTTGCTAGAGCTCCCAGCTTTGAACGTACCCCGCGGCCCTTCCTTGCTCAGTGGAGGCTTACGCCTTTGCACTTCCACATTCTTTCCATCTGGACATGTTCATTTCTTTTCTTCTCCTTTCGTTTACGAGGCAGCAGCAGCAGGAGCAGCCAGGCCCCCCCAACTGCCAGCAGCAGTAGGAACCATTTTCTTTTTTCTGGGGTTCCCTTTCTCTTTTCTTTTCTTCTTCTGGGGTTCCCTTTATCGTTTACCAGCCCCTCTCTTCTTGTTCTTGTTGGATCTACAGACAGACTATATGGTTACTTTTCCTCCTTTTCTTCATGAAAACAACAGAGAAAAGGAAAGAAAGCAACAAACAGACAGACAGGCAAACAGAGAGACAAACAGAGAGACAGTCCATTTCTTCTATCCAGTCTCTGACAACAGAACCTAAACAGATCGATCAGATCGGAAGGAAATCAGAGTTATGAGGAGCGGACTCAGGTGCCACAACGACCGTATCCTCCGCAGTGGGCAGCTGGGACCCCGACAACGGGGGGTTCACTTCTGCTCCAGCAGCATCGGCTACCGGCTTCTTCTCTTCAAGCTGCTCCTCTTCCTTCTTCTCTTCCTTCTGGTTGGACTTTGTGAGATCCTGGAGAGCCGCCTCGTCGAATCCTCCACAAGCTGCCAGTTTGGCCATATTGACAATCAGCCGGTCGTAGGCGTACCTGTATGAAAGAGTTTCAGGATGCTCACACACAATAAAAAATAGTGCGATGCATTGTTCCACGACAGATTCTCTTTTTGAAATTTGTGTGAGTGTATCATGAGTGCATTTGTATGATCTGATGGTAGTCGGCCAACCGACGTGCACATCTCCCGAGAAAGATGAACTTCAATGCAAATGCATGCTCACAGCAGTCTGCATGGAGCACCGATACAGAGGGATTGGATTGGGGGACACAGGCAGACAGCTATAAGCACACAGAAAATCACTCACTGTGATGCAGAGACCCTCAGGGAGGGGAAGAGAAAACGAATCATGCGGAACGCCATCCATTGCGACAACAGATGGCACCCTGTCTCCACTGTTCTTTCTCGTCGTCTAGCACGCATTCAAGCACTCTCAGCAGCAAAATAAGTAAACAGACAGTACCGACACCGCAGAGTGGGAATCCAAAAGCGTTGTGGATGGCGGGAAAACAGTTTCAAAAAGCACAAATACAGAGACTCTGAGAGTCTTCCAGGTAGCACGCACAAGACACAAACGATGGCAAAGAGTGCTTCTGGGTCCACAATTTGAAATGGCAGAGAGTTATTGAGTGCCCCCCAGCACAAAGGTAGGCCGGCATTATCCCTCATGGAAAGACTGACCAGGTAGTAGTCGTTTCCGCCGCGTTCGTTGAGGAGTTCATGTGCTGACCTGGCTGAAACGCGAGGCAGTCCTTCCACAGCCCCCTGGACATGCGCTCGAAGTGCACACGCACCTCCTGGGGGTGCTTGCACACCAGCCAGAAGCCCATACCAAGCAGAACAGCCGCAGGGACCAGAAAGCAGACGAATATAGCAATTACAACACGCTCATCCGTGTATGAATACGAGAGCCATTTACTGAAATCACCCCGTACTCTCGGGTGATTGTCCCAAGTTGAGCAGTAAGTCTGTATGAGACAGGCTGCCTCACAAGTCTCTCCAACATTTGCGACGGTAGAACTCTCTCTACTGCAGTTAGAGCTCCCGTAGCTGCTACAACAAAAACAAGAACAATATGCCCGCCATTGTCCTCCGTAGAGCTTATCCAGCCCCCCACCGATTCCCGCCAGAATAAAAAGACATGCGGCCACAAGGCAGAGGACGCCAATAAACCAGTTGCTTCTGTTGTAGACCTTCACCGTCTCCTCCCAGACTGCGTCGGGAACCTGCAGGTGCATACATGGGAGAGACGGCAGAAGGGGGATGCTTGCGGAGACGGCTCTCCCAAGCACACGAAAAAATACTCCTGGAGCCTCACCAGTGGTTTCAGCTGAGGTGGCGTCTTTGCAGGAAATCTTCGTCGACAAAAGCCGTTTCCAGAGATGCAGACGCCATCCTTTTCCCAGTCCCCTGCTGCTGTGGCCATTCTGACGAAGAGCCTCCGGGTTCTTCACGCAACTTAAACAATTAATTGAGAGATCGAGTGACTACCAAAATTTTTGAACACTCGCCGGCCCCCAGTACCAACAACGCCTCTTTCTAATGACGGCGA
Organism: Chromera velia; assembly: GCA_018398765.1. Classification (NCBI taxonomy): domain Eukaryota; family Chromeraceae; genus Chromera; species Chromera velia. Next base: position 7,036 of record JAHBMJ010003149.1, read on the forward strand.
CCACAGTGACTTTCAGGGGGTGCTGAAGATTCTGCATTGAAAGGCCAGTTATCCATAATTATCCTCGTCGCCGGGCTTTAGTCGAGAATGTCGGAGACGGATTACGCGCGTGCATGTGCTCAGTGCCGTGACACGCAGCCGTGTGCGCCCCTGCCTGCCGAGTCTATGGGCGGGGCGGGGCGGGCCCTTCTCGTGAGGGTCGCTGCCAGCATTGCACGTCCGGGTGACATCCCTTTTCATTTTTTTCTTTTATCGATACATCCCTTTCGATTGGTCGAGGGTTTGCATGCATGATATGCCAGACCCTTTTTAATCGAAGTCTTAATTTTTTCTCTTTTTTTGTTAGTGTTTTTACTATTGTTTTCAGCTTTTCTGACCATAGTTGGCTTGATCTATAAAGTATCGCTCACCAATATGTATATATTTCTCCTGCTATTACGAATACCTTAAAATTGTATATATCTAGATATATATTTAAAAATATGAAGGTTTATAAAATTTGCTTTTCAATCGTGTTACATAGCGTCACAGGCCGTTCTATATATCTGTGTATGTTTGCGATATAATCATGACATCATCATATTGATGTTAACTTCCCATATTTGTTCTATTTTCTGATATGCTATTTTCATGAATATACATGAATGCCTTCTCCACGCTGTCTATGAAGCTTGATTAATTAACCTATATTAACCTCCTTGACTTAAAGGCTGACGTCAAATCAGTATTCAAACTTTCTTAATAGCTTAGCTACGGTTTCGCCGCTTAACGTTAATTGCTGGATCAATGATTTAACTCCAGATCATCATGATCAGGCCAGTGTAAATATAGATTTATGTATGAAACAATATTTTTATTACGTTTTTTTGGCTCGATGTCCAAAGGTAGTGAGTCATTTTGATAGTAATTTGTTTTCAACTTCTCAGATTTTGCCCGAATGCTCATCTTCTGTTACGACACATCCTGTGTGAAAGTATCCACAACTGACGGCGACAGGCCTCAGAGGCCTGCCCTCGTCCGACTCGCCAAGAGGGGGCACCTCTTGGGGCACCGGCAGACTCCACGACAGACAGGGACGTAGGAGCTGCGCCGGGGGGGACCGTTGAAGGCTCGACGATTGCGTTGTCGGACTCAGCGATTCACCGACAGCGACGGAACGGCCACCTTCCCCCTCTACAGGTTCCTGTGCCATCGCCTGAAGGTAGAGATTAAAACCCCAAGAGAACAAACGCCCGCCTGCAGTGCGAGCAACTGCATGCCGCCCCCCCGCCGCCACCTGCACGAAAAAATTGTTATGCAAGCTTTGTCTTTCTGACATCGGGACTCATCCAAAAGTCGACGATCGAAAACGTTCACTGCAAAGGCACAACCTGGCTCTTAAAGAGAGGGGCACGTTCAGAGAGAGAGGCATTTAGAAGCAAACGACGAGCCGACCGACCTCTACAATATCATCAGGAAGTTGCGACACCCTCCGGGGGACGGATGCGGATCCATCGCTCCCGCTGCCCAGCCTCCCATTGCGCCCCCGTCCAAATGCGAACAGAGACCGAACTGACACCCGACTGCCCCCCCCTCCCCCCACCACCACACCTGCACCGGACGCACTCGAAGAGGAAGGGGACGAAACGGAGACCGGCCGAGACTCCTCAGCAAGCGCAAGGGTAAAACCGTCTCCACAGGAGACTTGAACCCAGCGCCTCGGAGCCACAATAATGGGCCTCTCCGACTGCTTCTGCTCAGACTCACTGCCACTGCCTGACTCTGCGGGAGGCAGCGCAACTTCAGTGGGCGCTTGCACGAAGGCGACCGCCCCCCCCCCTCCCTCTTGACCCAGGCCTAGCTGTCCCTCATCCCACGCCCCACAAACAAACAGCCTCCCTTCTGCCGTAACAAAAGCTGAGTGCGTTACACCTAACGAAAGGGAGACCACGCGGGGATCTGCGTGTGTGTACGTGGCACCCCCTTGTTCGCTTTCCGGGACCTCCAACCGGCCGGGCAGTGCGGGGTCACTCAAAGCATCAAGGGGGGACACGGGCCTCCCCAGGCGCCCATCTGCCCCCCAACCCCATGTGAGAAGACTTCTACCACACGAAGACAGCAGAGCGCTGTGCGAGTGTCCCGCAAAGACACTGCCCCATGTACGGCCGGGAGCCCGTCGCAAAACAAGGGGAGAAAGGAGCTGGACAGGAGAGGCAAACACGCGCTCTTTCCCTCCGGCAGCTGCCGTGGGAGAGCTTCCCTCTGCTTCTGGGGAGACTGCAGAGTCCCTACCGTTCCCTCCCCCCGCACTGCCGCCACCCTTTCGAGGAGACGACACCCGAATCTCTAAATGTACAGATCGCCCCTGGCGTTCAGGAGACACACACGCAGCACCCCTGTCGGTTTTTACAAAGGAGAGGGTCTCCATCGGACCAGTAGTGGCCTCCCCACTCCTAGGTGACCCCTCAGTTTGTGTCAGGGGTGATCCAGGGCCGTCACCCCGGCGTTTTCGCGGGGGGCTTCTAGCGAGTGAAGGCGAAATACCGAGCTGCCCCTCTGCATTGGCCCCCCACCCAAACACCCTCCCTCCACAGTCAAGCGCTAATGTATGGGCCCAGCCGCAAGCGACCGACACAACGCGCTGCATTTTCGGCCTGCCGGGGCCGTCTTCATCATCGCTGCTGGCCAGGTCACCCGACGGCCCGGCCCCGGGGGACCCCGGCTGACGCCGCCGGGGTGCTGGAAGCCGCACGATGCTCACACCGCACGTTCGCTCTGTGTGTCCAAGGCCTAGCTGCCCGAAAGTATTTCGGCCCCATGTGAACAACTCGCCGTCATCAGAAACTAGGGCGGAATGGTGGAAGCCGCAGGAGAGAACAGCAACGCTTCGACGAAGGAGAGGCTGTGCGGGGGCGGGGAGGAAAATTCTGCTTGGAGAGACCGTTTTCCTTCCATCTGCCTCGGGTCCCTCTATACCACATCTGCTGTCCTTATTCGATCCCCAGAGATAGGCAAAACGCCTCAACTGTACGGGCAGGGGTCTATCATTGAGGGGGTCTGTGGTGGTTCGGGTGTCTGAAAGACGAGGGGGGCGTGCCTTCAGTTCACCTCTCTGCCAACCCAACCGAGCTGCTATGCTTGCATGGAGCCTCCCCTTTTCAGCCTCAAATGCCAGATTGCTGGTTTGCTCCAATTGTGCACTCAACTGTACTGGGTGCGGGGCCTCTCTACCCGTGACGAGTGGGGTGCCTAGGCGAGGGGGCTCGGAAGGGGCGTGTGCATGAGCCACAAGACTAGTGAGAGAAGGGGGATTGGCTGCATGCACTTTACCTTTCCCCGCTATGCCCAAATTATCTCTCTGTCCTGTCGTTTTGGCGTGCTCTTTCAATGATTTTTCTGCAGCCTCGAGGAGCTGCTTGAGTTGTGACCACCCCGCTGTTTGGGATTCCAAAAAAGATCCTGAGAGGGGGCTCGGACCTGAGGCCGGGGCTCCTGCAGGCAAACCGTCAACAGAGGCAAGTGGACGGGGCTTCTTCGCATTCCCCCCATCTGCCATGTCATGTAATACAACCGTCAGCTTCTTTGCCAACGACACCAAAACCTGGGCCAACAGAGCCCCCCGACCTTTCGACTGCTCTCCTGTGGAGCTCGTGGGAAGGGTTACACCGTCCCCCACTTCGTTCGTTTCACTTTTCTCTCCCTGTTTCTCTTTGTCTTCTTCGGCTGTTCTGACCTCATTGGGTCTGGTTTCAGCATCTCCCCCCCCATGTCCCTGTTGCTGTGGTTCTTCTAACATACAGGAAGAAGACGAGACCGTTTTGGAAAGAGGTCGGCCTAGATCTGTGGGTGGGGGGCTTGCCAGCTCTCGACTGTCTGCCGGTGGAGGCTGCAAAAAAGACACCTGTGCTTTCAATCGACCCGATAATGTTCCCCCCCCTCCCCCTTCAACCAACCCCGAGGCTGCAGGGGAACGGGAACCTGCTGAGAGTGCAGAGCAGAAAGGACGGGGGGAAGGCCCGCCTCTCGTCGGATGAAAGGATGGCGGGGCCAGAAGTCTGATCTCGTCTCCCCTTTCCTTTTCTCTTTCGAAAGAACCCCCACCCCCAGAGAGACTCATTCCAGTCCCCAACTTTCTCAACCCCCCCCTTTCCCTAGGCACAGGAGACGACCCCCTCGAGCCCATCTGAAGTCCTGTGGTCTGTCTCCGCAGGGGGGGAGAGAAGGGACTCAGCCCCTCATCCAGAAGGGCGCCCTCCACCGACACCCCGTGTGCTCGAAGGAGACGAGAGAGCACTGCCACCTTTCTCTGGAGGACCTCACAATTTGAACACGAGGAAGACCTGCCCAGACCCTGAAGGAGCCAGAGAAAGAGAGAAGAAGAGACGAGAGAGGGAGGGGAGGCAGGATGATATCACAAGCATTGCAGAACGGCTCCTGTGTCAGTCAACTGAGACTTTTTTCAGTACTTTGCTTCCATTGCAACAAAAAAATTCCGATGAACGAAACAATCGAAAGAGTTTCCAGATCCCCTCATGTGCTGACCTCAAGAAGACTGGGTGAGGTAGGCGAGTGCATCAGTTGCTGTCTAGAGGGAAGCCTCGAGATCCGATTTAACGCCAGTTTGTTCTTCACACTGCACGCCCGGCTTGCGAACCTGATCCGATCGCAGGGGAAACAGGAAGAAAAGAGAAGTGAATGAGGTCAGGGAAAGGCAAGCAGGATGATATGTAAGTCGGAAAGCCGCCCACTGTGGTGTCCCAAGTCACAGGCAGTCACAAAGGCAGGGAAAGACGAAGGGCAAGCCGAAGAGACCAAAGAGAAGGAACAAACGTCAAAGATGGACAAAGTGGAGAGGGACCAAGCGAAAAGCCAAACAGTCTGAAAGACAAAGCGAGAGAAAAACGGACTCACCGGAGAGTTGAAAGTGTCAAAGGAAGATTGTAAGGAGCCGGTGAGACCTGCAAGCATTGCAACTTTTCTTTTCCAATCAGTCATCCCACTCATGCATGTCTTTTCTTCAGTTGTTCATGAACAGGAAAAAGAACAGACGTTGCAACGAACTCTATGGCACATTCGCAACAATAATAGCAATTCGAATAAACGAGAATGAAAATCAGAGCTATCAGAAGCGCACAGGAGAACTCCCCTACCCTCAGATTGGGGTTCCCAGGGTGGAAAGACCAACAGGTTGGAAGTCTGGGACAGAGATCGGGGAACCATCAAGAAGCTCAGGAGAGGTCAGAGAGAATTCTCCAACCCCATCCTTCCTTGCAGCCTAGTGCCGCTAAAGAAAGGCCGGGTACCACATTATTCATCTAACTCAGGAACATATGAACAGGTATTCTGGTTCCACTCAACCAACCGTGCAGACGACTGCTGTTAAAGAGTTTCCGCCTAGAGCGGGTGCGAGCACTCGTGTCAGCTTGGAGTCTCTGCAAACACACAAACAAAAGAGGCGGGCGGAGAGGGAGGGAGAGTGAGAACGGATGCGCATGCGTCATGGGATCGTTGATGGATTCGATTGAGTCGAGAGAAGATGAGAGCCTAACGGCGAACAACCGAAAAAATACAACACATGCATGTTGAGGCAGAAAAGAAGCATGATTACCTGTATGGCACATGAGTGTTCCCTCGCGCCAGACCCTCGATACAGTGTGCAAGGCAGAAGAGCGATCTGTTGATGTGTCGGGTCTCCGAGTCAATTTCCTGGCTGTTATTCGGGACCCTCCCTTTCGGCTGTTTCGCTTTGGGGACTGCCTTCAATCCGGTCAAGCCCTCTGCACAGAGAATTAAGTGGAAAGAAATGAAAGAGGGACTTGTACGTGCGTATGATCAGAAATCTTCGACCAGCTGCCACTTTTTCATTCCGATTTTCGGACGTGCAATTCAAAGAAATCACAAACCTACTGGATTGCATTTGTCGCTTTCCCTTGCCCGCCTGCCTGCGCGCCCGTGTGTGTGTGTGTGTGTGTGTGTGTGAACAAAATGTGTGTGTGTGTGTGTGTGTGAGAGAGAGAGAGAGAGAGAGGCAGATCGAAGCTGACCCCCTTCTTCCACGAATCCAGCTTCCTGCATTCAGTCAGTCAGTCAGTCAGTCAGTCAGTCACAAATCATGCACAGCGGAAACACGACGCAATTAAGGAATCACATTTTTGGGGGGATAAGTGCAGCCGGAACGGAGGGTCAAAAATTGCAGCAAGCAGAAAGAGAGTTGAACGACACCTTGAAACGAAAGCAACGGTTTCCTTCCTGGGTGAAGTAGCGTCAACACAGACAGACAGAGAGAGAAAGAGAGACGGACTGACCCCCAACCGTTCAGACCCTGCCAGATCGACTAAGAAGAAGGACGCAACAACGTCCCCGTCTCCCGCTGTCCCCCCTGCCAGCCTGCTGCCCATCCTCGAAAAAGACGATGCAAGTCCCCCCCCCGTTGTTTGTCCGGGAGGCGACAGAGGCGCTCCGCTTCCCATTGCCTCAAGTGAGTCGACGTTCTCAACAATCTGCTCGCGACAAGGACGAAGAAGAAGAAGAAGAAGAAGAAGATTCAAACGAAGAACAAACAAAGAATGGATACTGCTGTTCTCTCACGGGCTGGAAAAGCGACGGTTTTTACGGAGGAGAAAAGGAGAAGGGGAAAAAGCACCTGAAGAATCCTTCTACCCTCAAGGCATTCGACTATACAACACTGAGCATGAACCTATGAAGAAATGAGGCGAGCGACAAAGGTGGGGACGGAATAGAGTCAGTCGAGTGCAGGCGAAGCAGATAGTGCATCTAGACGAAGAGAAAGAGGCACAAGGAGACTGGAAAGAGACGGCAATAGGGGCATAAACCTTCACAGGAAGGACGAAAGCTCTAGAGCGATCAGCAGGGAAATTGCGGAAGGTATACGAAAGGCCTACCAGTCGGAACACTGTATGGGATCTGCTGGACTTCTCGTGCGAGACGGGAGCTGTCCTGCCCCGTCTCCCCACTGCCCCCTGAGACGATGCCCTGGAGAGACACAGAGACCGACAGGACTCCCCTTCCCCTCCCCTGGAGGTGAGACTTCTTTGAGATTGGTTTCCTGCGATGCTTTGTGTGCGGCTGGTCAGAAAGGCTGTCCTGCCGTCTCCTTTGGCTCGTGGTGACTTGGATTGTCTGCAGAAGTGAAGAAAAAGAAAAAGACAGACAGACCTCTCTGGACAAGAAAAAAAGCCACGTCAGTAAGGTGGGTGATAAGACGACAAGGAGAAAAAAAAGGAGGGGAAAAGAGCGGTGACACACACACACACACACACACACACACAGAGAGAGAGAGAGAGAGAGGGAGGGAGGGGGTGGCATGGGGACGAATGAACAACAGAGGAGCCCCCCTCGTGCCCTTTGACCTCCCTTCAGCTCAAAAATTCCAAGCAGCCCACCTGTTTGACAGATTGAGGTGTGAAAACCCTGTGTGCCGCATTTTCTGTGCAGCCGCGAACAGAGCCAGCGTCTCGTCGGGATTCTCCACGAGGAAATGGACGCCCCCCTGGACGACGGGCCCCAGCTGCATGCATGCAGACCCTCATGCATCTATCTGTGTCATGCCGTCAGACAGAGGGATGGACAAGCGAGCAGACAGACGGGCTGTCTAGAGAATTCAAAATGGCGCGAAAGGGAAGGAGAGAGAAAGTTGCGAAAGACAAAGAAGACGATTGAGAGGCGAGAGACAAAACTGTTCAAGACGCAAATCGACGCTGAAATCCCAGCTGGGCAAATGGGACAACCAATGAGTGCTCGGACTTTTTTTTTCCTCCTATTCCTTCCATCAGTACCCTCCCAGCCTCCGACTCCCTCTGAAACCTTCTTCTCTTTTTCCTCCCTTTTCTTCCAGCGGGGAAGGAATGAGGGCAGGAGCACAACAAAACACAGCAAGAAAATGAAAAGAATAAGAGAAGGCTGACCAGCGGATCTTCTCTCAACTTCAATTCTCTGGGGGAACTGCCTGGAACCCCTCCCGCGCCTCCTCCAGACTCTGCGTTCAAACAGGCACACAGACAGGCAGAGCAATTTGATTTGAGCAACAGGCTTCAGTCATTTGAAAAAAAAGAACGAAAACATGCCCTCATTTTTCTTTCCCAACACAAACTGTAAAGACGCGCATACACAAGAGAAAAGAAACATCGTGAACTATGTATGACTAAACACGACAGACGAATCGACAGAAAACACCGAGGGAGGAAGGGAGAGAGGGAGGGAGCAGGGGGAATGAGAAAAACGACTGGAGAGATCGCAAGACTTGATCAGGAAGGAGGCCCCCCAACTGCACTGCGGAATGAGGTTCCAACATTCCTTTACTCCCGCATTCCCTGCAAATTCTCTCTGTCGGGATGCACAAAAACAGACAAACAAATCTGCATACAGACCTGCAAAGAGGTCGACGAATTGCTCGTTGTAGATCTCAAAGTAGGATGCGTAGAGGGTCAGCCGCCTGCCTTGGGTCTCCAGGCGGCGTTTCTGCAAAGAGAAGAGATGGTCCGAGAATTAAAGAAGAAAACAGACAGAGATCTGGAATTGGTTTGGTCAACAGACCGAGAGACAGACCGGCAGGCACGCAGCGAGACTGTGTGTTCTGTCCTTCTCTTCTCTGTCCTGCACGGAAACAGCAAAGGACGGAAGACTGAGTCTGGATTTCTGCACTCTTTCTGCACTCTCGTGTGGGATGGGGGCGGATCGAATGGCCGGTACTTGGCTGTTCTTTGTTTGATTTCTCCTGACTGACCATTGCAAACAGATGCCGCACTGAGAGAGGAATGAGGCCAGGAGAGGTGTCGGCATCTCCTGACATCGTGAACGTCTTTCCAGAAGTGGTCTGCCCGTATGCTGCACACACACACATGTAGAGAAGAACATGCATCGACGAAAATGCACATACGTACGCCTGGACTCATACAAAGAGTGTGAGAGAAATAAACGGTATCCTCCCCAAAATGAACAGACTAGGTCAAGAGGGGCTCGGGTGTGTGCCGCCCGGTTGTGTCTGTGCTACAGTGAGTCACTGAATCCGCTTGCCTGACTGGCTGACTGACTGACTGACTGAGTGAGTGACTGACTGGCTGGCTGGCTGGCTGGCTGACGGCTGGATGGCTGACTGACTGACTTACTGACCGAAAACGCAGCCGTTGAATCCTTCCATGACACTGTCACAGATGGGCCTCGCGACCTTCTCGAAAATTGAAGATGTAGTGCTGCTCTGGTCAAACACATTGTCTGCAACCAAGAGGGAGGACAGAGGGAGGACATAGGGGAGTGGAATGTGTCCTTGGTGACCTTATCCTGCTCCCCTCCTCCCCAGCCTTGGGTTCGTATCAAACCTTTCCCCCCACATCGAACCTTCCAATTGAGCTTCATTCAGAAACACTTCCTGCTTCCTCTCTGTCGGTCCTCTCCTTCTCACCGTGGCATCGTTTTGCATACTTTGGAACTCCCATCGGCAACTTCTAGGCTGCTGAAGTCCTCCCATGCTGCCTCCTCTTGTCTCCCAACTTATGCAAAAACAATCTGCCTTACTGAGATCCACTCTGGTCGACTGACCATAAGTGAATGTATAGGAGTAGAATGAACTCTGCGCCTCTCTCTTCGCTACGGTCCCAGTTCGCTGTGGAGTCTGCGGCCTGCTTTGTCTTCCTGATGGAGTGCAGTTGACTCGGATAGTGTTGTCATCTGTGTCGCACTCGATGGATCCAGACTGAAGAGAGCTATCCTGGTCGGTGTGCTTCAACTCAGAGAGAATCAAGGGCCGAACGCGCACGCTGACGCGAACAGAACACGATGCAGTCCCGTCTGTATTCTTTGCAGACTCAAAGCGTGGAGATGTGCTCATCTTTTCCACTGCCCTGAGAGAGAAGGGATCAATGAACCAGATCAAAGCAACTGTTGTTAACTTAGCAACGGAATGTTGTTGCAGGAAAGTGCAGTCTCATCTGGATGTCTAGAGGGCAGGCACAGCTCTTGTTCAGATGGAATGCATGGTCACTGCAGGTGTGGGTTCAGAGTAGAAGATTGCCGAAGAAGGAGAGTCTTGTGCGACAAGCTTACACATGAAGAATCATGAAGAGAAAGAATAGACTTTAAATTGTCAGAACTTTTTGCAACAATGCATGCGCAAGAAGGGACACGCGCGCTTTTCGCGCGAATTTTCCGAATTGAGACACGTGTGATTTTTCCGTGACACACTCTCCATGCAGTCCTCATGCATGCATGCGATTTTCCATACAAATTCGGGTTGAGCTGCCATCTGCGCACAATTGGGTTAATTTATTGAGGAGATTCAGTAAGATAGGTAAGACACCCGATAAACCTTTCCTCAGAAGAGAAGATCGAAAGAAAGGAATTCCACCTGGCAGGTCAGTAAACGAGCAGCTCTGGAGAACTTACCTCTGGGCTGGTGAGAGAGAGTTTCCTTGTCACCTTCTGTGAGTCTGAGAGATCGTCTGGTAGACAACGTCCCTTCAGCTACCAGTCAGCACCTTGTTGCAAAAGGTTGGATTGCTCCCTCGATAGAGGTGCCAACCTCTCTTCCTTCTGTGCCCAGTTTCTGACAAGAATTTGCTGTTGTCAAAATGTCCGAAGCAATCAGGGTCGCAGTCCGTGTCCGCCCCTTCCTGCCAAGGGAAACCGGAGAGAAATGTATTGTTGAAATGCCAGACAGAAACACGACGATTCTCCGTCCAGATGAGAACACTGAGAAGAAATTTGCATTTGACTACTCCTTCTGGTCTCATGACCCGAATTCAGTCACCTCTCCTTTCTATTCAAATCAGGAAACCATCTACAATGACCTTGGCAAGGGGGTTCTGCAAAACGCCCTTGAAGGCTTCAACAGTTGTCTCTTTGCCTATGGTCAAACCGGATCCGGAAAGAGTCACTCAGTTCTGGGCACAGTTTCCGACCCAGGGTTGCTTCCTAAGGTTTGCACAGGTCTCTTTGAGATGATTGAGGAACAGAAGAAAACGAGAACAGAAGGAGAGTTCGGTGTGACGGTTTCCTTCCTGGAAATCTACAACGAACGAATCAAAGATCTTCTCGTTCCCCCCGCCACCAAGGGGGCCCACGGCCCCGATGACCACGGACACCATCTGGATGTCAGACAGCATCCCAGTATGGGAATTTACATTCCCGGACTGACTGAGTCCGTTGCAAAAAACTACCAAGAGGTGCAGGACCTTTTGGATTTCGGAACCAAAGCACGAACAGTAGGGGCGACGAACATGAACTCAGTGTCATCCCGTTCGCACGCTGTCTTCTCCATCCGTTTCACCCAGAAATTCATTGAGGGTGGAGCAAAGAAGCAGAGGAGGGCGCACCTTCACCTTGTCGATCTTGCGGGGTCGGAGCGCCAGAAGAAGACAGGAGCAGAGGGGGGGAGGCTGAAGGAGGGTGCAATGATCAATCAGTCTTTGTCGAACCTCGGAATTGTCATTTCCACACTGGCAGAAGGCTCAAAGCACGGGCACGTTCCCTTCAGAAACTCCAAACTGACCTTCCTTCTCTCTGAGTCCCTCTCAGGGAACTCAAAGACGATCATGATTGCCGCGATTTCTCCCGCTGCTTCGAACTTTGAGGAGACGCTCTCGACCCTCAGATTCGCACAGACGTGCAAGAAGGTGTCAACAAAGGCGAAGAAGAACGAGGAGAGTGATGAGAAGATCGTCGCTGCCCTCCAGGTCTGTTCTTTCTGGCAGCAAGAGAGAGAGAGAGAGAGAGAGTGAGAGAGAAGATTTTGCCACTAGGCTGTGAGTGAGTGGCTGTTTGCATTTGACGAGACGACGCAAGAGAGGAGTGAGACAGCGGGTGTCAACAGAAATGAGAGACCGACTGGATGCACACACAGACAACTCAGGAAACGAGCCAACGAACGAACGAAAGAGAAAATGAATCAAACGAATGGGCAAGCACACGGAGGCCGCGGAGAAATGAATGAATAAAATGAATGAATAAATAGATGGATGTTTGGATCAAAGCATGAATAAATGAATGAATGAACGTACGATTAAGACTGCTGTGCAAGCAAAGCAAAGAATTCCTCTCGCTGTCTGTCTGGCGCACGTTTACACTCACAGTGAGAGAAGAGAGACAGAGAGAGCAAAGTTCTCATCTTTATGGACAGATACACACCGGTTGTAGACTCCCCTCCTTCTTCTCTGTCGCCTTTGCAGGCCGAGATTGCGAGACTAAAGGAGCAACTCCAGACGGATCTCGCAGCTGCGGGAGGACCCGGTGGGGGTGTGAGTGAGGCGGAGGTTGAGAAGGCGAAGGCGGAGGTGATGGAGCAGCTCCGAGAGAGAGAGGTCCTCGCAGACAAGTACAAACAGTCGTGGGAGGAAATGATGAGGAAAACCGAGGAAGAGAACAAGGTGCGTACGGGTGTCATATCATGTGCACGGAGGGATGCGTGAGGGGAGGGAGGAATCAAAGACTGACGTGTGGGCCTGCAGTTTCGGCACCATTGACGTCAGAGAGGCGGAAGGGGGGTTCATGATGTGCAGTCAATCTCGATGTGCGTGCCTCATTTTGTCAATCTGTCTGTTTGTCTGTTGGCTCCTCTGTCATTCTGTAAGTCCGGTATGAGTACGTCTTCCTGCCTGGCTGCTTCCTCTTTTTGCCCATGAGCTCTGGAATTCCATTGGATGGATGTGGGGGCAGTGACATGAAATCCGCAAGCCACTGCAAAGAGTCTGAAGTCCGGCCGGTAGAGCGTGACCATGGAAATTCGCTCACTTCCTCCTGTTCTGTTTTCTTGCAGAGGCGGCAAGACGCCCTGCAGCAGATGGGACTGAAGGTTGCGGACATGGCCACAGCTTTCGAGATGGACCGAGATTGTCCCTACCTGATCAACATCTCAGACGACCCTCTGTTGACAGGCTGTCTGATGTATTTCGTCAAGACAGGAGAGACCACCTCGATCGGGTCCTCAGACACCAACACCATCACCCTCGAGGGTCTGGCTGTCCAACCCCGGATGTGCTTCCTGACCAATACAGACAACAACAACATACACATCAAGGTACCAGACGGGTGCGAGGACTCAGTCAGAGTTCTCGTCAACGGCCGCAGAGTCGGGAGGGACGGGAAGGACCTCAAACATCATGATCGTCTCGTCATCGGACGCGCCTACGCTTTCCGTGTTGTTATTCCGAAGCAGCTCGAGGCGGTCAGTCGAAAGAAATTGATCTGCTTGCTGCAAAACTCAAATGAGTGACTCTTCACTGGCATGGTCTCATCTCAGTCACTTCCTCATCGACTCAATTCATTCATTGAACTCCCTCCCGCACTCTTCATTGAATTCGGAGTTCCTGAAGTCTGTGCGTGGAGCAAGCAGAACTAGCGCGACTTGGCCCTTTTCTCTTCTCTCCCTTCTATTTGAAACAAATGCGTTTGCTTTTCTGTGCTTCTTTTTTCATCCTTGCGAGTTCTTTTCCTTTCCGCGTCAGCTGCCTTTCTCTTGAAATTCTCTTTTAATTCTTCTGCTTTTGTATCGATCCACTGCATGCAGGCAAAAGACAAGGGAGAGGCTGTTGCAGGACGACACGCAGCAGACGACGGCGGCAACTGGGATGTGGAGGCCGTCATGCAGGAGATCGTCACAGACGACAGCCAGGTCCGCAAGCAAACAGCTGCAAGCGGGGGTGCGGTGCTTTGTGCTGCCTTTTTGAGCGTCGGTGTGGTCATGCCTGTTTGCCAATCGCTGAGGATCTAGATTGGGTGAGAAAGAGTTGAAAGTCTGTATGGGAAAGTGTATGATCTTCTGTTTTCCCCTCTCCTCAGTGTTTGCCCATGTGTACATTCACGTGCAGGATTATCAAGGAGCGACGCGGTTCGTGGAAGAGCTCCGAGAACGAATCGGAGACTTCAAAGCCCAAACGTTCCTTCGAAATTTCGGGAAGGCCCTCAGACTCGTGGAAGAAGCCAATGACATCACACAGGTCAGCGAGTGAGAGAGGAGGGAAGGCGCTCGGTTGTCCTCTGTAAGATCACCGCGCAGGGTGGCAGCATGATTCAAATCGCTTTCTTGTGAATCAAGCCTGCAATAGCCCGCTTTCGTTTCTCGCTCGATTTGGTGTCTCATGATGCTTCTTTTTGGGCTTGTGATGATCAAGATTTCTTCTAAGTTTGCGCCGCTCCTCCGATCCCTGTCTCTGCGTACCTCTCCGTGTGCGCGTGCGTACATGCGTGCATGTGTGTCTATCTCTCTCTGCGTGTGTGTATTTAACCGCAGGAAATGCGTCCTTCAGACCGATTGAAGTTCTCCCTGGAGGTGCTCCTAGATGTCCTCCTGTACGACTCAGATGAACCTGAACTGATCGTCAGAGTTTGGGCAGGGAAGTCGGCAAAGCAGAGGTTCCAAGACGCAGTGCATCAACTGGGACAGCCCAAATTGTTCCGAAAGGTTCTCAATCAGGTACGCGAACTAGATTCAACAAACGCGATGCATCCGTCCCCTTCCATGGCTGTATCACCTTTTTTCTGCTTCGTTCCGTTGGATCCGCTATCTGTCATCAACCTTTAATTTTGAACAGGTGGTGTTTTTCGGTTTTTGTGTTTGTGTCGAGTTTCCCAAATTGATTGCTCGACCTTTTTCTCTTCGCTGTATTTTTGGAGCGGATCCTTGCCTTGGGAGTGGTTGCCTCCGTGACTCGTTCTGCGTCTCTCTTTCGACCCTTCAATTCGGCTTTTCTTTCATCCTCCCTCCTTCCTTTTCTTCCTGTCGTTCCTCCGTCTCTCTCTGACTGCAGGTGATTTCTCCCAGCACTGGCGGGTTCAAACAACAGGACCACGCCTACGGGAACATCCTGTACTCGTGGGAACTCGAGAAGTTCATCAACAGACTCGAACTCATGAGAGGGGCGTACCAGATCTGGTCAGTCATTCAGTCAGTCAGTCTAGCTGCATGTCTGCATCTCTGTTGGCTGATCTCAGACAAAGAAGGACGATCACTCAACCAATCCACGAGGGAGGTCTTGCTGAGGCAACGCATGGAGACAGTAGGCGAAGCCATGCACACGTTTTCATGCAATGATCGTGCTTCCTTCTTTCACTTTCCCCCGTCCAACCCCTCCCTGCCTGCCTGCCTGCCTGCAGGTATGAAACCGGAGAGTCCCCCTATGAGGGCAGACTGGAGGAGGACCCCTGGCACGAGGTCCAGCCCAGAGACATGAGACGCATCCGCGAGGCGTGGATTCTCGATGCCACCCGCGGTCTGCAGGAGAAGTTGGACTTCAAGGAGGGACAGTTGAGGGCGAGAGACGAACAGATAGAGAGACTCCGAGTTGCTCTGAACTCTACTGGGTTCCTCACTAGTCTGTTCGGCTCAAAGGGGGGCACTCCCGGGAGTGGGGGTAAATTGAAACCCCTCCGTCATCTCAGTCCTGAGGAGTCCAAATCGGTCAATATGGCCGTCTCCCAGTATGCCGAAGCCATGGGGCTCCCCGCCCCCGAGATCGACGACGCCTCAGATGACGAGGACGATGGGCCCTCTGCAGGGGACGCTGCGGGCCCCTCTAGGTCCAGGCCGTCAGAATCAATGAGGGGCTCGGGTTCTGGGGATCTAGCCAAGCTTCAGGCAAGGGCCGAGCGGCTGCACCAGTCGATTTCGGCCGCGAGAGAAGTGAAGGCAGGAAAGGAGGGAGGAGGGGGAGGGGATGACGTTCCACGAACTTCCCTTGCAGCCGCGCGGGCGTCAATTAAGAGTGATGGTCTCGGCTGTAGTCAAGCACAAATGACGCAGTTGGAGTCGATCAATCAGCAGAATCTGGAAGAGATTGTGAAAATACAGAGTCATGCAAAGGAGATCTCGAAGATTTTCGGGAACATGGAAGAAATGTATTCTGAGTGGGACAGCTGGATGCAGCAGTACAAGGGGGATGGGGGAAGTCTGGGGAAATCCCAAATGGCAAAGGCCATGGGCAAAAAGGAGGGGCAAGGAGCAGCAGGGAGAGACTAAGTAAATGACGAATTCTTGAATTCATGCATGCATTCATTCATTCATTCATTCATTGATTCATTCATTCATTCATTCATGCAGTGAAGTGAGTGGACGAATTTGATATCATCACATCGCATCGTATACGTGTCTTCTTTCCGGTTTGTCGAGAGGGGGTGGTTTTTGGTCTCTCTGCAGGATGCATGGCCAGAGAGAGCCTCTGTCTTGACGATCCATTTGTGTGTGTCCATGTGTGGTAGCCTTTGGTTTCGTTCTCTTCCAGCATGTACGTTTGCTGCGCTGATGAAGGGAGGAGGTGCGATTCCCCTCCGAGGACCGAGATCGAGGAGGGTGCTGGAAGCGGGACCGGGGGGGGGGGGACT
>JAHBMJ010003149.1:28379-92418 GCA_018398765.1 Chromera velia
CGCAGGGCCAGACGCCACCTTGACGTTGCCCTCTCCTTCGCCCCCCCCGTCTCCGTCTCCAGCTTCTCCGCCTCCGTCTCCGTCTCCATTCTTTGCTTGCTTCAGGCACTCACCACTTTTCCCTTTAAAGAGGCCCCTTGAGCGGAGAGGTCATTCGAATGATACTACTTCCAGTCGGTTCGATCAGGCCGCTGTGCACAAACTTGCAAGGCGCTGCGACGGTACACTAAAATATACGTCTTGTCGGCCGGGTGGATCGACAGAAAGAGAGCTATACTAAGCTGCTCACCCGCGGCCGCTGCCGGGCGCGCGGTGCCATGCAATTAAGCTTCGCATCATGTGCCCCGCCGCCGCGTGCACGCGCTCCATCGATCGCGCGCGCTCCTATATATATTAATATAGCTTATTCATAATTGCCCCGAGCGGCCAACGCGTCGTATGCAAATCTCAGAGACTCATGCAGTCTGAGCTAGCAGTCTCTGGAATTCTGTGTCTCTCTCATATGTCTCTCTCTGACCTCGATCCCGGTCTCTAACTCTCTCTCTGAACGAACAGACACATATTTGCAACAAGTGTAAGCAAACTGTACAACGGTCTCACACACGGGGTTTACACTCGAACTGCTACATGCAGCCATGCCCCGCAGTCTGATTCTTGGTCGAGGCACCAGCGTTAATGAAAAAAATGATACTGGGAATATTCTGGAGCAGCATCTTTCTCTCTCCTTTTGTGATGGAACTTCCTGGTCTTTCAACGCCGCCTTTCTGCTCGATGCTCTCCCCGTACAGCAAGCGAAGGACAACTTTCGCAAGTGCGACTCTGGAGGCTTCGACCTTCTCCGCCATCCCAGCACTCGTGTGCTTTCTGCAAAGAGCACCACAGAAGGTGACCGTCTCCTTTTCGAGTGGAGCGAGCCCACCGGGAAGGGAACGGGTAGCACAGAGGCACAGTGCTTCACGGCAAGTATCCCGTCTTGCTGGTTGCGTGCTCAGGCTGCGGCGTTCGCTTCCCCTCTGAATGAGGGTGCAAGAGCCGCAAGAGCCGCTGACTTTGACTCTGTGCAGAAACTGACTGAGGGGGGACGAGGAGCGTGGGGGCTTGCTGAGGCGAGGGGTTTGGGGGTGAAGGGTCAGATCCCATGGGAAGGAAAGGATTTCACAAAGGTCTGTGAGGTCTTCCAGGTGGACGATATTCTGGAGAACCCTTCGCAGCACATCAGGTTTCTGGAGACAATTGCCACCTACGGTTTCGCCTGGCTTGACGAGATCCCGCCGCCCCCTGCTGAAGATCGCGGGCGGGAGGGAGAGGTTGACGTTGAGATGATGAAGGTGGTAAAGAGAGTTGTCGGACGAGCGTGGCCCCACCCCTCCCGGGGGAAGGACCACTGGGCCCTCTACAGCCACAAGGACCCGACAGTCAGCGCAGTGGCCAACCAAGACTACGACACTACCAAGCCTCTCGCATTGCACACTGATCAGTGCACGTATGAGAATGGAAACTACCTGATGTGGTTCTTTCAGCCTTTCGGCGTCACAGTCCCTCACCTCGTGGATGGTCTCGCTGTGGTATACGATTTTGCGAAGACTCAGCCTGAGTACTTCAAGATCCTCGCAGAGACCCCGGTGGCACATGCGTCGTTCCACACGCTCTACTCTGTTGATGGTAGGGTCACTGACAGGGGTGCAGACAGAGATCTGACCCCCCTGGAAGTCGACCTCTTCGTCAACGAACCCACGATTGGACTGTGGATGGATGCGGAGTCTGCTCTGGAGGAGATCAGAAAGGGAAATCCCTCCGGCGTTCCCATTTTGAGAAAACTGCGTTTCCGGGAACACAAAAGGGCTTTTCTTCCGCCGGAGGTCGTGGCTGGACAACCCGGCCTGATGAAGGAGTTCATGGATGCCTACGAGAGTTTCGAGAAACTCCTCAACGACAACAGGTGCTTACATTACATGCTCTTTCTTGCTTGCTTGCTTGCTTGCTTGCTTGCTTCTTTTCTTTCTTTCTTTCTTTCTTTCTTTCTTTCTTTCTTTCTTTCTTTTCTTTCTTTCTTTCTTTTTTTTTTTTCCTTCCTTCCTTCCCTCCCTCCCTCCCTCCCTCCCTTCCTTCCTTCCTTCCTTCCTTTCTTTCTTTCTTTCTTTCTTTCTTTCTTTCTTTTTCCTTCTTTCTTTCTTTCTTTCTTTCTTTCTTTCTTCTTTCTTTCTTTTTTCTTTCCTTCCCTCACAGCGTTTCCTCCTTTCTTCCCTTCCTCCTTTTTCCTTCCTTCCTGCCTTTTTTTTTTGCACCTTTTTTTCTTCCTTGCTTGTTTCCCTTCGCTTCATCCCCTTCCTTGTCTTGTTTCCCTTCCTTCCCTTTCTTTCCCCCCGTGCTTCCATGCAGATGGCAAGGCTTTTTTCTTTCCGTTTCCTGACTAACTGAGTGGATGTCACGCCTCATTTGATGTTACATTGTGGATGTAGGGGGGACAGGGCACCGAAGAGACAGTCACATTAAAAAAATTTCATTCCAGGTGCCATCCGCGTTTCTGCAGGTTTGCGTGTGCGGACACCTTGAGTTTTTGAATTGATTTGAATCAATTTTGAGTTTTTTGAATTTATTCTTCTGCCTGCAGGTTTGCGTGTCCGGACACCGTCATTTACCCCGAGGGCCGCGCGCTCGTGTTCAACAACCAACGGCTGGTGCACACTCGGCCGAGGAAGGTGATGAAAGCGAGAACCACTGTGGGCTGCTGCAACACTAAAGAGAGGGCAAATCAGGCATACAGACTCGCGCGCATGCGAAGGACAGCTGCGGCCCTTGGCCTTGGGTCGGAGTGGACCTCCCGGCTTCTGGAGCCGTCATTGGAAAAGCTGTACCAGCTCGGTCTTGAAGCTGAAAAAGAAAATGAAAGGGGCGCCTCTCAGAGGGATGGCCCCGGAGTTTTGAAGGCGGTGTGCGTGGGGGGGGAAGGGACTTTTGAATCTTGATCTTTTTTCAATTCTCGTTGAGTTCCTCTCCTCTTTTTGTTTCGGTCTTCTGACTTTCTCCCTCCCTGGCTGAGAATCCTCAACAAACTGACAGACAGACAGACAGATAGACAGAAAGGCGAGAGAGGAGCAGAGCAGGAAGAGAGCGCGTAGAAAAGAGGCATGGTAGGCAGGAGAGACTGCTTCAAAGACCCATGCACTCCCTCACTCAGCGGAACTCAGAGGTCCCCTGTCGGACCCCCCTCCCTTGCTTCCGCGGCCTGTCAGCGGGAGTGAGGCGGGAGAAGAAGCCGTTTGCCTTTTCAGCTTTTTTTTTGTTGGTCTTGCGTGAGATTCTCTCTTACTGAGAGAAACAGAGAGGCAGAGGGTAGGAAGAGAAAAAGTGAGTGAGTGGGGAATGGAGAGACTGAGAGGAGAGGGAACGAGCGAGACGAGAAAAGCGGGAGAGTGCATGCAGGCATTGATTCTTTCTTTCTTTCTTTCTTTCTTTCTTTCTTTTCTTTCTTTCTTTCTTTTCTTTCTTTCCGCATGTATCTTGCTCTCCGTCCCGTTGAAGATTGCTGTTTGAAGAGCCATCTGTTTGTTCGTTGAGTGAGCAAGTCAGTAGGAGCTTTTCTTTTTTCTCTCTTTCGATGTCTTCTTTGACGTCTCGTTCTATCTGTGTAGAGTACTGGTTTACCTACCCTCTTTCTGAGACTGAGCAGGGAGGCTGGTCTGCACTAGGGTCTGCATACCCTTTTTTTCAAGCAGCTTTCTCCACAGCAGGCAGGTGTACAGGGTGTGAAACTAGGCCGAGGAGCGGGGGAACTGTGAAATGATGCGTGTGTGTCAATTTGACATATGCTTCTGTCCTGCGCGTGGCGGAATCCCTGACGCAGGAGGGGTGAGAATGTATCTGTCTGTGTGTCTGTCCGTCTGTCTGGAGATCTGCATGCATGTAGAAATAAGTTTTGTTACAGTCTTTTTCCGTTCCTCTCTGTCGTGCCCATTCGTGCCCGTGTTTTGTTTCAGGTGGTCAGACACCGTTTTATGCATGGGCCCACGTATGCACCGCCTGCATGGACCTGCATGCAAAGTGTGGTCTTGTGTTTTCTTCAAGTTTTCTTCCAGGTTCTCTTATGGAAATTGGGATCGAGTGTTCAATCTACTAGTCACTCCAAGAGCCTGAGAGTCTTCCACTGATTGAAGGCTTGGTGCTGAAAGTCTGTTCGGCTGTACTCAATCATCAGTCTCAATGGCCGAGTCAATGTATAGCTGGCAATGTAGATTAGTAGTCATAAACTAAGTTATAAAATTTTTTTGTCTTTCTTTTAGTTCGACTTGTGTAGTTGATTCTAAGTTGAAGTTAGTTCAAGTTGTGCTTTTGGCAGCCTGTTGCATGTCAGTGTACGAAAATCGATGAGAATCAGTGCATACGTGTCTACTATCTAGTCCTAGATCTACTCTGTATATTCTTGACGCTATATAATCTAGATTACTACTACTTCAGTTAGTAATGTAATCTTAGGTTCATGATTCTTAACATATGATTTATATGTAATCCTAGATATAATCGATATTTCAAATTAGAGTTACAAACTATTAAAGTTATAGCGGCAATACAGCCTTCATTATTGGACTCAGACCCTAGCTCAGACCTCATATAAAATTGTTTTTATCAATCGATCCATCCTCTCGATGCGTGGTGGTTAACTTGCTGCTCATAGTGCAGAACCTACTACCTAGCGTAGAACGAAGTCTATTCCATAACTTGAATTTTAGAGGGAATTTTCTGTGGTCTTCTCCATGACCGCTTTCAGCCTCTCTGTTTGACATCTTCTCCTGAGTGCTTACACCCATTTTTCTAGCCGTTCCTCATTTACCGTTCCCACTGCCACTGTCTCATACAGTTTGACCCAGAGCGTCTTCCCTCCCACACCATCAAAAAGTCTGTCAGGCAACGACTTCCACTCATCCATTTCATCCTCCTCAATTTTCTCAGAGATTCCCTCTTCTTCTGCTTTCTCGATCATTTCATCAAACCTGTTTCTCACTTCTTCCAAGGCCTCATGCACAGCGTCTTGTTCTTCGCACAGGGCCTCAGAGTCGTCATCGTCCGATATTCCCCCTTGCATGCACGAGCTGCCGTACACAACCTCTCCCGTCGCACGTAGGGAGCGCCCACCCATCATGGCAGAGAACACATTCTCTCCTCCCCACTTCTCCTTTGCATCCTCTTTCTCGAAGGCAAAACCAAGCATTCCGGCTGCCTTCTTCAGAAACTTCCCCCAGTTCCATGGAGACGGCACCACCTCATGCCGCACTGCGAGACGGCAGAAAATCAGAAAGTCAGAAGCTATGGTCAAATTTGCCTCCTCCCCCTCATCGCAAGCAGCAGAGTAGAGACCATGCATATTGCCACCCCCCCAAGCATAATCGTCGTCCGCCCGCATTCGATAGCAGTCCACGAGCCACTCGTAGCGCTGGTCCTCGCTCAAACCCGAAGCCCACGAAGAGGGAGGCGGTAGACCACCAAAGGTAAACGGGGAGGGAGAAGAGACTCCATCTCCTTGAGTCGCTTTCTTCTTCTCTTTCGGTTTGTAACTGCACTCTCCCTTGTGCTCTTTCCAGTGTGCCTTTTGGCAGTCTCTGTCAAAGTAGGCTACGAGACGGCAAGCGGTGCACGTCTGCAAACCCGCTTTGCGCGCGCCGCAGAAGGCACACGAGTTGGAAGATTCCATGTCTACCGATCCACTAAAACGACTTGCAAGTCTGCTTAGTCCACACGAGCCTCTGCTCGAATCTTCAACTCATAGACGCTTTGAGCAGAATTGTCACATCAGACGCGAGTCAGTACGTTTCGACCCCCGCGCCGGGCCTGCATGTCACGCCGTTATATGAATATATAGCGCAGTTCCTATATATAGCTTTTTGGCGTGCGCGAATGCGCGCGCGCGGTTCGAGCGTTGCGAGGATCGATGCATGACTCGACTTCTTTTGCGTACATGCAACCGTACTACAACGCGCGTATCTATTCCTACCGATACATATATATATATCTGTCAGAATGTATACGTCTTGCTTATAATTGCATGCATGAATCATCACCGGTTTCATGCACGACTATGTGTATAGTGCTTTTCGCAGACTGTGATGGATCATGCTGGAAACAACCACATATACCCCTACAGGAAATAAGGTGAAGGTGCCGGAGAAGGCAAGCAGTGGATGACTGAAAAAGTGGCATGTGGGTGCATGCAGAAAAAGCTGTGACCTGAATTCCACACATATATACGAGAAATAAAAAGCAGGATTGCGTCTTCGCAGGCGTTTCTGTTGCACCAACAACAGAGGTGGCGTGACGAGTCGTCAAAGAGCGACAGCACACTGAGTTCGGGACACTCACAGACTTTCTTCGTTTGGATTGGGTCGGGCAAGTAGCTTGACGACTCAAGAGCGAGCATCACGGGCGGGAAACAGCTCTACGTAGAATGGACTGTCGTTTCTTTCTCGGGCTAGACGAGGCTCCCCGTGATGTCACTCTTCGTCAGATTCGAAGCGACATTGTCAGTTCTCGAACCAGGCAGAACTACACGTGCATCACCCCCTCAAAGGAGTACCTCGAGGACATCGGCGCCTTCATCAGAGCCAAACAGGACTGGGCCTCTCTGAGTTACCACCCGAACGTCCACCAGCTGTACTTCGGCAGAGAGTGCTTGATCTCAAGTCAGAACGAACTGGCCTCCCAGAAAATC
The DNA here is from genome assembly GCA_018398765.1 of Chromera velia. Lineage (NCBI taxonomy): Eukaryota > Chromeraceae > Chromera > Chromera velia. The sequence continues at coordinate 35,080 of JAHBMJ010003149.1, forward strand.
TGGAGACTCTTTGCGCAATATGTGGTCAGCGACTGCATTTTCTTTTGTATACATGATTTTGTCACGTACCTCTTGATAATGCATGCCTATATATCTCTCCATCTACGTGATCTGGCAACTGACCTTTGTTTGTTTTTTGCATGTTGCGTCTGCATTCTATCACACTTCTGGGAAAACATTGTCATCATTTTGTAGCATGGAGCTTCTTCATCATTCTGCGAGCATGCTTTCTCACTACGTACACTTCTTATATCATAATGTCATTTTTCAACTCAAATCACGTCAGCGGCACGCATTTGTTCTCGCGTCATTCATTCACTGACATGCATCAGAGCCTCTGTGCCAGCACTCGCACACACACGCAATGTCCGCTGAATCAGAAGCATCAGTCCTTGTCACGGGGCTTTCTGTTCCCCGCCTCTTCCGCCCTCTCCCTCCTTTCTTCCCTCCCTCAAGCTGTTTGTGCCTACGTTTATGTGCGTGCTTGTGGTTTTGATTGTGTTCTCTCCCTCTTTTATCTCTTCTCTCTCGCTGGACATTCTGCAGGAGGTTGTGGACCCCGACATCCTCACTCTCGCAGACACCGTCTCGGGATTCTGCATCGACACCTGCGACAGCGTCAGCGCTCTGGCACAGTTTGAAAAGAGATTCCTGGACGCCGGGGTCCAGCTCGCGTGTGCTGTCACCCAGGCGCATTCACACGGAATCATTCACATGGCAGTGCATGCAAAGAACGTTCTCGTCTCCCCTCGGGTCAACCTGGCCAGCCCCCGATTCTCTGTCGACAATTCCGATGGCGGAGGGGGGGGGGAGGGGGGGAATGTTCCCCCGAGAGACGAAGTCGATCTCGCATCGTCAATCGTTGCCAGGCGAATGAGAACGAAAAATATGTTTAGCTCGGCCCTCTCAGGTCTGTCTGAGGCTGACCTGGGTCTGAAGCCGTCAAAGGAGAGCTTCGATATTCCTCTGCAGCTCCGTCTGTCGAACTTTCTCTGTAGTACCCCTCTGTTGAGTTCTGACGAGGGGAAGCTTTTTGAGGTCTTGGAGCTTGTTGACGTCTGTCTGGTGCTCTTGCATCTGGCAACGAGCCTGTCGTTCGAGGAGTTCTGTAAAGTCGGGCTGGATGCGCAGCAGAATGAACTTTCGAACAGCCACGGGTCCGTGAACAGCAAAAGGTCGTTTGCAAGTTTCTGCGGCCGTCTTTCGATCAGTGCACGCAGGGAGGGTGACGGTGGGGGGACCCGAAGGGGGGGGGGTAGCGTGAGGAAGAGTGTGTTGTTGAATTTGGGTGTGAGCAGCATGGAGGATGAAGAGAGGGCCCGACTGAGAGCGGAGAAAGAAAGAGAGAGGGCAGAAAGAGAGCAGGAGGGAGCGCACATGGAACCAGATAAATTTCTGCAGAGAGAACTTCCGCATGCTCGCATTCAGCTTGCAGGCAGATTTGCGCAGGCCCTGCAGGCAGCAGAGGACAGCAGGTCTCGCGACCTCTTGCGTGAATTTGAGGGACAAAAGAAGAAAGGGCGAAAAGGAAAATTGGTTGAGTGGCAGAGAACCTTAACAGGAGTCTCCACGTCAGTGGACGCGGACAGATTCCAAAAGAGACCAGACAAAGACGTGGTGACTACCCCCTCCAGCCTTCATCTCCCCCTTCCTCATGAGACCTCCGGACTTTCACATTCCCCCGGTACCGCTAGTAGCAAAGAGAAGCATGTTGAGTTACAAGACGCTGGAAGCAGTGCGAGCGAGGGATCAACCAACAGACACAGCGAATCTCACCTGGGGCGCAGTGTGGGAGATTCCTCCCCTACCGCACATATTCGTGGAATCTTGTCGGCTAAACCGTCAGAGAACAATGAGGATGCGAGCCGCTCCTCGAGACTGCTCGCTCACACGAAGTCTTTGCGCTTCGCTGAGCGAACGGACGAGGGCGGACCCGAAGGGGAGTCGTTGATGATCGGGTCGCTGAGTATGGATCTGGAGGAAGAGAAGAGGAAGGCAGAGGCGCGGGAGAAGAAGAATGAGGACATTGCACGAAGAGAACGAGTGAATAGAGTCATCAGGTTTCGGACTTTCGTGATGGATTGGAATCAGGTAGAGCAGTTCTTTTTTTGGGCCGTTGAAGTTATGAGGGATGTTGCGTTTGACATGTCAGGCCGGACTTTGTGGAAAGTTCCGGGTTGTGACGATGAAGGGGAAGAATATCAATTGACTGTTAGGGGGAAAAATGAGGGGTGGGACGATGAGGATGATGAGGAGGACGATTTGAGTTCGGGGGAAAGGGAGGACCTGACGGGTATTGAGAAGCGCATCCAGACGTTCTTGATTATGACAGCGCGTGTAATTTTAGATGCCACTAAGAGGCTGATTGCCGTCTTGGAGAGTCAGCCAGAGAAAGAGCTTCGGGCATTGGGGCAAAGAGTCAATAAAGCGACTGAAATCGAAGCATACCTTGAATTTATAGAGAATGAGAATGAGTCTGATCGATTGAAAGGGAAGGAAGAGAAAATGCCGGACGGAGAGAAAGAGAAAATGGAAATGGGCAAAGGCTGCACCGCTGAGTGGTTGCTCGATGGTCTTTTTGACAGTCTACAGCAAGCAGGTGCACCGGCAGGGCACCACATCCTCCCCCATCGACTTTCTTCAGACGAACGAAAATTTTTTGCTTCACGGGGCCTTCTCATGAGGGGTTTGTGTCTGATGGAGGCACAAAAGTGCCGCACGGCCCTGCGGATGTTTGAAGTCGCCCGATCTTATGACAGCTCATTTATAGAAGCCGCCGTCAACGCGGTCCTCCTTCGATTTTCTCTGGAGGCGCGCGAGAGAGAGGGAGATTTGGGCGAGCTTGACGGTCTCCTTGCAGAAGGCTGCGATGAACTTTTAGAGGATTTTCGTACGGGGGGGGAAAGAACACGAGGAGGGGAGACGGGGACAATTGCAGCTCCACTTCGGACAGTTTCAAAAAGAGGAAGTGTGGGGAGCCAGAACAAAATGGACGATGTGAGTGAGAGACGGCTGTGGGATCCCTGGGCGTGTCAGGCTCCTCTGGTCTCTTTTGGGCGTTTGGGCCTTCTGAAAGACCTCTACGGCCTTCCGGGACCGGCAGCGGAGGCCGAGGGCAGCCGCGTCCTTTCTCTCTTTGGAGAGCTGCAGAGCCTGCCTGTGTCCACTGTCAGAGACGCCGCAGCGGTGGCGGCTCTCCTCAAAGGAGGCTGGCTGATAGAGGCTGCCCTCATCGCAGATCGCGGGCTCGCAAGGTCAGTCGGGTGCGGATCGAAGAAAGAGAAGAAAAGAAAAGGAAGACAACGGTTCGATTCATGAAGGCAGACTATTGGAATGACCAATCACAGTACATGCACAAATGAATGTAGATATGAATCCAGACAATCCAAAAAAAGAGAAGATGAAGACAAACAAACGAGGTGTAACAAACATGACAAAGGAGGAGAAAGAAGAGACGGGAAGGGAGGGAGAGTGAAAACAAGGGTCTGATAACACACATGCAGACATGCATTGAAAAGGAGTGGAGTCACAACAGAGAGGGAAATTCAGGCTTTTATAGCATGCACCTTGATTTGCATGTGAATGTATTTGTGAGTGGACACTGCCTGTATAGTCATCCATTCGGAGGGCAGCGTGTACCTCAAGTTCGTTTTCATCCTTGAAGATCTGCACATAGTTCTTTCGGTTGTCATTTAAGCACCACCTCCATGATCGCGTGTTTGTGTTTGAGCTAGGGCCTTCATACCCCTTTCTGCCTGCAGGGTGAAGGGTCTTGCCCCTGCTCGTGTTCTCACTCCTTTCGAAGTCGCGCCCTCAGGGAGAAACTCCAAGAGTGGTCTTGGCCTTGTGCACATGGCTGACCTTCCTTTCGTCTCATTCCTCCTTCAGGTACATTCGTGTGCATTCATTCATTCATGTATGAGTGGATCTTTTGGCTTCCTCTCTCCATCTGCGTAGATAAATCCCAGTCCCACTTTCCGGGATATCTACCTCTCTGCGAAACTCCAGCATTGCGCTTGCCCTCACATTCTCGCTTGTGTCAGATTTCCACTGTATTACGTTTGCGGAGCTGGAATTTCTCGACAATCTTTGCATTCATGTGCGTTTTGCACTGCAGGCACACGCCGCGCTCGTTCGCTTGTTCTCGGAAGTCAACATTTTTGCAGTCCTCTCTCCACTCTGTGGACTTCCAACCCTCTACTTTACACGTCAGCAGAAGAAGTGCAAGTTCGACAGAGCCAGGAGAAGGCTGGTGGCAAGAAAAGTGGCACACGGGGGTGCAGCCTTTTCTCTTTCTCTTACCTTCCCGTTCCTTTCTCTCTCTCTCAAAAAGAGATCTTAGTTTCGAGCTTCAGTCTCAAATGCAAAGTTAAAACCATTGATCGACTGTGTCCAAACTCAAGCGAGCCCCTTTCCTACCGGTGCCATTTCAATGAAAGAGGCAAAACAAGACTGATCCACGCACTTTCTCTGCCTCCAACACTCAGCTGGTGAGTCTCCCTTTGTCTTTTTTCCATGTCATTTTGTCTGCTTATCTATCCAACCAGTGTGTCAAGTTCTTCATGCCTCCCTGCTGCCTCCTGCACGCGCGCAGATTCCAGCAGAGCTACCGCGAGCATTCCAAATGGTGTCGCCATCCCGCCCGGCACCAACGCTAGCCAAATGCCCAGATTGAAGAAACGCCTAGGTGCCTCCGTGACCCTCCAGGGCCACAACGAGACGTCCGAGGGGAGTGGTGCCAAGAGTTCGTTTCTGTTCGCAAAGGAGACACTCGATGTTGACGCCTCCTTTGCCTCTGCCGTCCGAGAGGCGTCCACGGGCCTCCGTCAGTTCCCCTTAGAACACGTCCACGTGCACTTCTGCTCACCGGACTACATTCTGCTCCACGGAGGGGCCTTCTCTGTGGCGTGTGCACATGAGAGCAAATGCGGCAGGGCAGCCCCGGGACACATCAAAGTGAGTGAGCGGGAAAGGGGACCTTGCTCCAAGTCCCAACTTTTCTTCTCCTTCGTCTTGTTTGGTTTTACTAAAGTCTTTTTGCCTGTACCCTCTGGCACAAAATTTCATTTCGCTCAAGATCGTCTATTGCCTCCGTCAACACACAAGCGGAGTTCTCCTCTTTCCTTCCGGAGTCCTTTATTTATTTATCCAGGTGAAGATGCAGTGGAATGACCTCGTCAACGTGTTGTGTGGACTGAAGCAAATTCCCTCATGCCTTTTCTTTGCAGGAGACGACTTCACTTCTCCTTCATGTCTCAAAGCAGCGCCACGACTTTTGGCTTCTGGAAATGCAACCACCCAGCAGCTGTCCCATTGCTCGGCTGATGGTGTCTTTGCCGTCTCGTCGTGTCCTTGTGGTTCTTTACGTCAACGGAGATCTCCAAACTTTTGACCTCGAGAATAAACGCACAGCCTTCGGTCTGTTGAGGTCTCAGGGGCTATTGGGACAGGAGGCCACACAGAACGATGGGGTACCCTCCTTTCATTTCCTCAAACCTGCAAAGCCTCTCCTTCTTCCGCGCCGACTGACAGATCAGATCAGAGACCTGATCCAGGGCGACAACAGAGTCTGCCTGGAGGCATACAACCGAAGACTGCGGCTGCGAACAAAACAGAAACCTCGTCTGTTCAGAGCGCGAGTCAGTGCCTCTCCAAGCCGCAGCAGGAGAGAGACGACGAACATTCGGGGGGAGGAAATCTTCCAAGAAGACGAAGACGAAGAAGAAGGGGGGTTCATCCTCAACAACTTGACGGTACCGCATCTCGAACACGTCAACGTCAGCCTTTTGATTTCTCTTTTCACCCCCCCCCTTCCTCTCTCTCTACATATACATATGTATGCATACAGAATATGTACGCACATCAACCCATCTATCTGTCTTTCCCTGTGTGTGTCCGTGTCCGTGCCTGTGTCTGTGCGAATCTGTGCCTGATGACCCGCCCTTCCTGCCTTCCCTCCCAACTGTTCTCTTCGCCTCTCCTTTACCATCTCTCGAGCTGTATGCACAATGTAGATAGGAAACGAAATGATGTGACTGTACTGTATATATTGATGTCATCGTTGCTTGCAGTGTCTTGACATGGCACAGACTGCAGAGCTATATGCGAGTCCGAACGCCTGCGTGGTCTTTCTGTTTCGGGATCGGTGGAGGGCTCCTCAGAGGTCAGAAAGAACAATGCCGCCATGCGTGTGTGATCTGTAAGTCTGCACAGATTCTTTCAAGATGTTGTGCAAGATCGCGAAGGCATTCCTCGAAAAGAAAAAATCGCGGCTGCGGGAAAGCAGAAAATGCCGTTCCCGAAACTGAAGGTATGGCAGGATTTTCACGTGTAGATTGCAAATAGAGACGTGCCACGAAACATGCTGAAGTGACCCGTTGCGGTACTACATGGTCTGTCGCTGCATGTCCTATTTATGTGTGTTTAGTCCTTACACGTGCATATAACATTTGTATGCAGGTTCGGCACAGAGTCTTCTCAGATAGTGGAGGACGAACTCGACTACGCCAATTCAGACCCCTCCACATTGACGACCCTCCGTGTCGCTCAGCTGCGTCTCAAAGAGGGGCGCGTCTATGGACAGCACATCTTGACTGTAAAGTGAGTATGTGCATTCGCTTTCGATTGTCTTTCGCGATGCTGACACAATGGGAGGACATGCACTCTTGACGCTCTCTTCATCAACCCGAGATATTTGTTTGTACTGTCTATCGGTAGCATATGCACAAAGGTTCCTACCGAAAGCGCTTTATCTGACAATTAATCTGATCTGAAAATCGGTAATGCGCCCCGAAAAATGCATGCAGGTATGAGGACACAGACACAGAGATGATGGCACAAAAACAGAAGGGAAAAAAGACCGCCCCATACGGGGGGAACCAGGGGGACAACCTTGCCGGAGCAGCCGGACTGAACAGAGACGACACAGCTGCTGCAAAGAGAGCGTCCACCGTGCAGCAACACACGGGGGGGGTGATTGATGGGGACCCAGGGGGAGGGGCTTTTGATCTGAGAAGGGTAAAACGGTGGACTGCTTTCGTGGGCGCGCACTTGCTCTGGTCAGCAGCATGCACGGGCCTCTAGCGAAACGCGTCTTTCTTTGTTAAGCGATCTTTTCTCTTTCTCTGACGTCTCCTCAGACGAATTCATCTGAATTCGATCGCCTTGTGTGCCCTTGTCTACATGCGAGTCTCTGTTTTTTTACCTGCCTTTTCTGTCAGTGCCTCAGTTTGGTTTTGAAGTCTTTTGTTCTGAAAGGAACCCACCCCCAGAATTAATTCTGAAATTCTCTTCCTAATTGTGGACCCAACCAACCTCAGGTCTGCGAAAGAGGTCATCGTGGTGACCAGCAGCTCTCTTGTCTGGTATCCCCTGGACGACGCTGCGTTGAAGGGATCCAGGAGCGCTCTCGAGAGACAGGACATCACTGCATCGTCAGTCAGTTTTTTTTGTTGCACATTTTCCTCCATTTTTCCGGTCGCTGGCTCCTTCCCTCAATTATTCACTGCAGCCAAAGTGGAGTCCGGGTGGCCAGCTAGCATTTCTACATACACCTGCAGCAACTAACTGGCTGCAGGACATCCATGGAGGCAAAGAAACACACAGATAATTAGCAGAACAAAGACACACATAATTAGCAGAACAAAGACACAGATAGTTAGCAGAACAAAGACACAGATAATGAGCAGAAAGGCAGAGAGACAGATCACAGGAAGGGAGGCAGGAAGGCGGGCAGACAGGCGGGGATTCAGGCAGACAGGATCTGCCGCATCCTATCAATGTCAGTTCCTTTTATCTGTACATCGAAGCTCTGTGTCTGCCGCATTCTCTTTGCAGACGAGTTGAAAAGGTTCCCTACGGAGTCGTGCAGTCTGCAGTTTCCTCCTGCAAGACCGCCATTTTCTGTCTGAACCTCAGGGGAACCGTCACAGTCGCACATGTGTCCACTGGCGTCCCCCTTTTCCAAACGATGTTGCAGCTGCCAGCTCGGCCTTCTCTGAGTCAGAATGCATCGAGAATGCGGGTGGCTGCTCAACAGAAAGCCGCAGATACTCAGTCTGGTGGGTTCGGAGCTGCAGGCACGCAGTCTCGGAAAAGTTCTCTGTCTCCACGAGCAAGGGACAGGAAAAGAAGCCACTCAGCAGTCAGCGCTCGCGCACGCAGATCTATGAGCGACCGAAAGAGCATCAATAGTGCGCGGTCGTCTGCCATTGGACGTTACACTCATTCTGAAGATTCCTCGTCCTCTTCCTCTGCTCATTCGGGATCTCTTTCATCTGACAGCTCTGACTCATCAGCAGACGATCGGTCTGTATTTCGAGTCACCTCTCTCAGACCTCCCAAACATTCCAATGGGGGATCCTCTGCGATCAGAAGTATTCGACAGTCAATGATCTCCACCAGCTCCGCAGGGAGAAAATCCATCCGGAACACCCTCAGGTCATTCGGACGGCGTCCTACCAATCTGATCGACAGCCAAGGGGGAGAGGGAGAGATGACCAATGAAAAGGCCGGCGGAGAGCTGAGAGAGGCGGCAACGCTAAGAGAGGCTGCAGCAGAGCGGCATCTGTGGATTGCACCGGGTGCCTCGCCAGGCACTCTGGCAGTTGGTGACGGGTCCACAGTTCGCTTTTATAAGATGGACGCGTCATGGGCAGACCCAGATTGGGTTGCGGAAGTGGGTCCCTCCCTCCCTCACTTCTTCCTTTTTTTCACTCTGTCTCTCCATTCTGTCCTTCCTTCTTTGGTCTGTCTCTTCCTCCGTGCCGGCCCCCCGAGCTCTTTTTCTTTTCCATCCCATTCGGTTCTATCTTCTGTAATGCATTGATTCCGTCGCATTCTTCGTCAAACCTAGCGCGGAAATTGCCTCTGAATGACCAAACAGTTGTCTAGCTTCATCTGCCACCGACATTCTTCCCAAACTCTCTTGAATCTTTCCTTCTTTCTCTGTGCGCAGAAAATGATGCTGGTCGCCGAGTCCCACGGACAATCTGCCGTTTCACAGCTGGCCGAACTTGCTGTTCCTCTTCGAAGTCAAAAAGCAGAAACTTCCACAAATGAGAAGGGAGGAGAAGACAAGCCGGGGGGGGGGCAGAAGGGGAAGCCAAGGGGAGAAAAGGGCGGAGAGGCAGGAGGAGGCAGCGACCCTCTGGCTTCTTCTGCCGCTCAAAGCGCTTCCTTTCAACCCTCACGAAACCGCGAGTCGCGACTCCTTTCCTCAGGGGAGGCGGTACCCCTAGTTCCCTACACAGTCGCAGAGATTCCCGCAGCCTTTGTGGAAGTGGCAGCCCTCATGGGGGGGGGTGGAGGGACCCTTACTACCTTTCTTGTTGCCTTCACTTCTGCAGGCCGCTTTCACTTGCTCCCTGCGGCAGTGGCTCTCTCGTCGGTCTGGGAAGCCAATTGCCCTCTCTCTTCCACTCTTGCCCAGGGGGAGTCAGAGCTCCGTCTCCGTTTTGGCTTTGCAGCAGCAGCAGAGGAAGGGGAAAATGAAGAAGAGGACAGCTCTGAAGGGACATCATCATCCACAGCAGACAGCCAGGGCAGCAGCTCGCTTTCCGGCTTCAGCGTGGGAGACGACGACATGATCGCGTCTCTCCCCAGCAGAGGCACGCTCAGAACGACTCTGGCCTCTGTGATGCCCCTCTCCGACGGTGGCCGAGGGTCCGTCAATCCAGCGTCATCAGTCGCACAGAAGTGGGATAGGGTCACGGCAACACAGCCGGGAGAGGAAGGGACGTCCTCAGCTAGAAGATCGACAGCTCTTGCCGTGAAACCAGCGGCAGTGTCAGCCGCAGTGGAGTTGGGTCGGAAGTTGAGCAGGGACGTGCAGAGAATGGCGGCACCCGTGGCTGTGGGGTTACACCATTTAGGCCTTCTGCATCGTTCCTTTGTTCCCTTTTTCCTCAGTATGCTGTCGAGCCAGGATGGAACCGCTGAGGCGGACCGCCTAAAGAACGTTCGGCGCTCGACTGTGAGGGGGGGGGAGGATGCTAGTCCTGGTGGGGGGAAGCGGAAGAGATTTGAGCTCTCACAGCTCCCTCAACATGTTGTTCTCGGCTTTCGTACAGAATTTGAAGCTTCGACAGGGTGGTGTCGGAACCCTTCGGTTTCCTTCGCTCCCCCCACTGGGGGGGGGGACCTGAAAGAGAGGGAGGGGGCGGACCCGCTCTCTGCGTGTCTGTCTGATCTCTGCTCCCTTTTTCTGGCTGCGAAGGCCCACGCAGAACCGAGGTACGATCTCCTCTCTTGGAGACCAGCTAGGCACGTTGGGAGGCCCGGAGAAACGGGCAAGTATGGAAGTTCAGGGGGTATGCTCCCGTCTCTGTCAGTCTTCAGAGAGAGCGTGAGAAAACGAGAGACAGATGGAGCACTACTCTGGAAGACGGCAGCAGAAGACCCTCCAGGTGCAGAGTTTCTTGAAGTTTCGGAATCGGATGGTACCAGAGGATGGACGAACAATCAACCATCAGCAGCATCTGCAAGAAGCAAAACGCTGTGGAGAAAAGTACAGCGATACTTTAACTTTGACCGTGCCGAATTCAATCAGCCGAATCTTCCGAAGGATAAAAAAGGGAAGCCTGGAGAAGCTCGACCAGTGATTGAGATCAGCGTGCCAGCAGGAAATCCCTCAATGTCACCCCTGACAGTTTGTCGGGAAATACTCAGGTATCTTTTCGCACTCATTGAAGTGGACTCATCCGCAAACGCCTCAGCCTTATGGGACCTTTTCTCCTCCTGTTCCCTCCCAGCGTCTGCCGTTCCAGCGCGAGAAAGGTGGACGCTTGCCCTTAACAAATGGCGGGACGAGCGCAGGCCCACAAATGGTTTGCTCCTCAACCTTCGCCTTCTTCGAGGGGTGATGCCAAGCGCAGCACCGAGTATTCCTCTCCAGTCGCTTCCTCGTTGGAATGAAATTGGAGGACTTTTGAAGGCACATAGCACCGTGCAGATCTCCGTGCGCGCATCTCACCCTGTGATCACATCTTTATGGCCTAAAGCCCTCAGAAGGCCATACTTTTGGCCAGATCTGGGGGAGGCTCTGAACGCCGTGAGTCCCTTTCAGATTCTAACCAACGGAGGGAAGGCAATGTCCGCAGCAACAGGCGACCGTCCCCCCCTTCACTGGATGGCTAACCTTCACCAGATCACCCTTCTGCAGACCCTGTCCCCCCGAGTGATCGAAGAGAAAATTGCAGGCTTTTCCTTTCCGGAACTACCCACATCCCCAAGGATGAGTCACTTCTACAGAGGGGGCGTGACGGGGGGAAGGCGGTTGACGAAATTAGAGAACGCGAAGGCCAAAACGAGGCTGGAGAGAGAGCGGCAGCAAATCCGAGACGCCCGACGTATGCTGAAAGACAGCACCACTGTGACCTCAGTCGCAGTGTCTGATTCTGGAAGACGCCTCGCCGTGGGTTTTTTGGGCGGCCGTGTGGATTTTTACTCAGACCACAACTTGGCTCCAATTGAAACAGAGAGCGAAATTAACAACACCAGATCGCCAGCCGTAGCAAAGTCTGCCCAGGCTGTTTTGACAGGAGATTTGCAGTTTGGCAGATTCCAGAAGATTCTCTCCATCAACGCACACGGCGATGAACTTGTTCCCAACAACGAAGCAAGACAAAGCTCCGGCTCTACCCTTTCCTTCTTCCCGAATGTTCTCTTAGATCTCTCTGGATCGGGACGCACTGCAGTGACTGCCAGTCGCACAGTGCGAGTGTGGGACGTCGAAGCTGGGGGCCGGATGGAAGCAGAGATGAAGTGGCCTTCGCCCTCTTCCGGTGGGGGTGGCAAGGAGAACAGCAACAGTCTGAAGGTTCCTGCAGGAGCAGCGCCTCGCCAGGCTTCCCCTGTGGTTTCCTCACCAGACAAATTTGACCTCCCGAGGGGGGACGCTGCGGGAGGGGGTTCTCTGCATGGGAAGGACGATGAAAGGGCTGGGCGAACGGAGTTCAAACCTCAGCAACAGCAGCAACAGCAGTCTCTCTCCCTCCCAGCCCTGGCTTTGTGTGTGACGACAGAGGCTCATCAGATCTGCGTGTGCACCCGTGAGGCTCTGAATGTTTGGTCTGGGGGCACTTTGATTTTCTCTTGTGCTTTTGGGTCCAGCATTCGGGCTCTCGTCAAACTTGCAAGCCTCGCAAGGACACGCCAAATGAGTGAAAAAATTGAATCCGAAATTCAAAGCAGACAGGCGGAGTTCCAAGCTTTCGTGGCTACACAGGGTACGGGCAAGTCTTTTCGCTCCCCCCGAAACGCGACAGCGGCAGCAGAGAAGCAACCTGGCGCTGCATCTGGAGACAAAAGGAGGGCAGACGGACGGGGGGCAGGCGAGGATGAAGCTCCGATTATGGAGGACCAGTGGGACGACTGGGCTCTTGCCTCTCAGAGTTGGCACGCTTCCCATTTCTCCCTGTCTCCCAGTGGGAATTTTGGGGTTTTGTGCCTGGACTCGAAGAGAGTCTTTCTGTTCCTCCAGGATTCCCTCATGTCGAGCGGGGAGGACCAAGGGGGGGGGGGACAGAGTCCTACTCAGGTACAGTCCTCTTCTGCCGCACAGGAGATTATTCGATCTGTCGAGCCGAGTGACTGGCCAGCCTCACCCAGAGCTCGCCGAGCTGCTGGGAGAAGGATGGAGGGCAGGACGGCAACTGCAGAGAATCCGAAAAATGGAGGGAGGGGAGGAACACCCCAAGGCGGTCAAAATGAGATCATGTCAGCCACTGCGGGCCCGGACTCAAATGCTGCTCATAGACTGCGCATGCGCGGTCTGACTGCCACGTTGTCTCAGTCCAATTCCATGGCACAGTCATTCCACCAGCTTTCTTTGCCGGCTGGCGACTCGAAAGCACGGGGACGAGGGGGGAAGCGTCTTCTTGATTATAGCACTGTCACGATTGCAACAACCAAATCTACAGTGTTCCGTTCAATTCTTGCGTTGAATCCCCAAGCGCACAAAAATGGACTGATCAACTGGGTCGGTGTGTCATCCGACTTTGTGGCTCTTCACACAAACAGCGAGCTTCTGCTGTGGAATACTAGTCGCCTGCAGAGAATGAAACACTTTTCTGTGTCACTCAACAACCCTTCCCCCTCACCCCTCAGCAACCACGGTTTTCCTCTCCAACCTCAACTCATGTCACCCCTGCCGTCCTCCTTCCGATCAACAGAAACCCCCTCTCCCCTCACATCCCCACCCCTCGGCCTCCCGCCCCGAATGGCGAGCGCCCCTCTGCACCTTCGGCGCCCTTCTTCTGCTGCCTCTGTCTTCCAGGCGGAACAACGCAAAGCCTCCATCACCATCAGAAATCAAGCGAGTGCAGACGCCCTCACTCCAAGCAGCCCAAGAAAAGCACTGCGCACGTTTCTTCAACGGGAAGCACAAACACTTCCGCCACGGCCCCGCACCGCTTCCGTTAGTTCCTCAAGAAGGGGTTCGTCAAGAAGAGCAAGCAAAGTGTCGAGCAGGAAAAACAGCGCTGCTCCCTCGCCGTCTCCGGGTTCAGGGCTGATATCTCCTATGGCGGCGGTGTTGGCCGCCCGTCGCCTTTCGAACAACCTCGCGTTCGACACGGGCTCCAACGGAAGCTCTCAGCGGTCGTCCTTTAACCTTCCTCAACAGCAAAGGAGAGGCTCCAAGGCCTCGTACCTCTTCTCTCCGGGCCTCCACGCAGATGACGGGAGCGTCAGCAGTGCTTCCAGCAACCGTCGGGCCTCTGTGTCCCCTAACAGACGCCGAATGTCTCTAGCAGGGGGTAGAAGACGAAAAAGCATTTTCAGGTGAGCCAGATAGATCGATCGTCTCGCTGTGACCCACCAGACCTCTATTGATATGCAGGACTTCTGTTCGTTGACCCTGGTTGAACTGCCAGCTCTCTCTCTCTCTCTCTCTCTCTGACTGGTCTGACTGTTTACTTCGGATCCGTTGACTAAACGAGCTCTTGGTGTGATCCCATCTGAGCTTGAGCCCTCTACGTGCCCACCACTTCAATGGCAAATTTCCCTTTCTCTTTCTCACCACCTGGATTTGACTTTTTGCATGCATTTACACATATGTGCATACTCGTATGCATGGATGCAGCAAAGCAGCTGCTGTGGAAGGTGACGGCCTTGCGGACAAATTGGCAGGAGAGAGCGCGCTGCTGATTGGGTCTCTGCCTAAAGCAATCCAAAGCGTAGATTACAGAGTCATGTCTGCTTTTCCTGATGAATCCTTCTCGCTCCCCTTCGGACACTCTTCCATGGTCGTTCCCGATGTCGGCACCCCAGGACGCCCTTTTTGCACTGCAGGGGGGACAGCCGCAAACACTGGCAGTGTGATGAGTGGGAAGAGAAGTGAGCTCGGAAGTCTGAGGTTGAGCATTGACCAGCACGCAATCACAGTGGTGGATCGGGTCGCTCGCACAGTTGCTGTGTACGCCTTGCCCCCAAGCCTCTTGAAGGCGGGTGCGTCGGTGTTGGTGAGTCAGCAGAAGCGGAAGGTGCGGGAGGCAGAAGGCGCTGACGGCACAAGGAGGCGGAGTCGCACCGGGGCCACACCAACTGGCGCTGCTGCGGCTGCCAGTGGGACTGCAGGCCCTTCAAAAATTCTACCGGGAGTGGGTGTAAGGGAAGGAGGAGGCGGAGGGGGGGGACAGGAAGCGAAAGATGGACAGCAGAAGATGAAGCAGGGGAAGGGAACTCTTCCTGTCGGATGGGACCGACCTGAACCTCCGGCTCTCAAACGCGTCTGCTTCATTGCTGCTCCCCGGGTGTGTGACTGTGTGCTGCTTCCAGGTTTTGGAAGGCTGCTTCTGATTGAGGAAGTCCAGACTTCGTCTCAAGCAGTTGAGAGAGGGTGCGAGCTAGTGGACCCCCTGAGCGTCCCCAGAGAAAATGAAAAGGACACAGTTGGTGCCTTCACGAGACAGCAGATCTTAGCAAATGCCTCCCCGAGAGGACCGCCGGCGGGAACGTACGGAGACCCTCAGGGCAGGAGCCTGAGGGCAGGGGGAGGCAGGGTTCACGGAGCGAGTGTGACTGCCGTCGCCCACTTCTTGAGGGTACTGCTTCTCCAGTGGAACATCTCAGCAGTAAGTCAGTTGAAGACTCTCTTCTCTGGTTTTCTGTCTGTCTGTCTGTCTGTGTGTCTGTCTAAGTGTGTGCATGTGGAGGTACCTCTATGACAATGGTGTCTCCGCTTGTGATGCAAATGGATTTCGGCCGTGCGCCCTTTCCTTTCGATGCTGGTGAACCACTAACGGACTTGCTTGATGTTCCGCTCACGTGTTCTCACTTTGGATTCAGCACATTGGCACAATTGGCTCCCCGTGTGTGCTTCTGCACCTGCTTGGCTTATTCACTCCTCCCTTCGCCCTTTCCTCTCTGTTCCTTTCCGTGCTGCATGTTGTGTGACTTCATCACACCGTACATCTTGAAACCAATATTTCTGTCTCTTTTTCTGTCTCTCTATCCAGTCGTCTGCTGTATTGCCACGACGTAAGTCCTTCCCATTTTGATCCCTGCTTGCATCCCCACCCTCATGCAGTCGCTTCACGAGGCCTACAGGGGTCTGAAGGATTTTCTCTCGGGGTTGACTCAAATCGAAACCCAGACTGTGAGCCTCCACCGGCAGTCCCAGAGACCGGGTGCACGGGATCAAGCAGACGGAAGCAACGGCGCAGGCAGCCCGAGAAACGGACCTGAGGGGCCTGAGGGTGGGGGGGATGAGAAACGGGACATAGAGCGTGAGAAGGAGAAAGAAGCCCTCGCTGACAAGGGAATGTTCACGTTTGGAGCAGGAGAGGCGGCCTATCGCATGTTGAAGATTGCTCTGCAGCAGAGCCTCTGCAACCGGGACGAGGACAACGACGACGAGAACCGACTGGATTGGGAGGAGCAGGAGAGACTCGGTAGGTTCATTTGGCTGTTCCTTTGTCTGTCTGCTTAAGACTGTGTGTGAGTCCTTTTTCACTGTGAGGTTCTTCCTTCCCTCCTTGAATGAGTGTTTGAAAGAACTCGAATGAATTCTCCCTTTGCTCTTTCTTTCTCTGCCCCCTTCCTTCCTTGCTTGCAGTCATTTTCCTGCGAAAAGCCGGGAAGAAGGCTCTCCTCCGATGTCCGCAAGGCCCAACAAAAAGGGGCCCAGGCAGGGCCCACCACGCCGAAGAAAAAGGCTCAACAGAGGGCCCAATCATCATGTCCCCCCGCCTGGGCCCAGTGCGTTCCCTGCACGTGACTGTCTTCTCTCTCGGGAGGAGGTCACAGAACGATCCCACAAACAGCAAAAAGCCCAACAAGATGCAGGGGGGGAAAAATGCAGGCACACAATTTCTGAAGCTTGCACGCAAAAGCATCAAGAGCCTTCGGACAATGCCGACGCAGCAGCTGACAGAGGGGTTGAAGAAATCCTCGTCCAAGAAACCCCAGTCCCGTAAACAGAACCAGGAGAAAACTGCCACACTCGTCAAGCGGCCTCTCCGCCCTTATCGCAGCTCACTGCATTCATTGCTGAACAACTTCTTTGAAAACTTTCAGCTGCACAGACAGAAACTCCTGACAAACCCTCAACATCTGGTCAAATTGCTCCGACCTTCTGCCGTCAGACAGTCGCAGAATCCTGAAAAAATCCTGCGCAGACTGAGGAGAACCATCGAAGGACGGACAGAATCCGAACCTGCCCCAGCCGACGTCTTCCACTCCAAAAGTGCTGGGGCACGGATATCTAGGGCCCTCTCTTGGGTGCTTGAGCTGGCAGCTCAGGGGTGTCAGGCACCTCCCATATTTGACGCCCCTGTCGTCCCCCCAGCAACCACTTTCATTCCCTCCCAGACCAATCCCCATACGGTCATTCGATTTCAGGGCAGCTGCATCCTTCCAGTCAGTAACAGATGGCTCCCGTCGAATCTGAAAAGACCGCGTATGGCTCCCATGGCACTTCCAGATGCTCCGGCAGAGGACTTGGAGAGTACCCCCTCGTTGAATTCCGACTCCTCTGCAACACCTCAAAGGAACCTCCAACAACAAAATAAATACGCCCTCCCTTGGCGAATGTCAAATTTCCTCGAGGAGCCCTGTGACCGTCCCTGCCCGTTCGCACTGAGTCCCTCCGATACCGTCGTCCCGAGTGACCGCCCGGAAAGGTTGACAGTGCCTCGTAGCACTCTTCCGCATTCCCCGTCTCTCTGGGCTCTCGCTGGGCGGACGGGGGGGTTCTTTCAGACAACTCGCGGTACGTATCCGAGGAAGCAGAAGGACGAAACCTTCGAGAAGCGATTCCTCCGCACCACCGCGGGGGCTTTTTGGGCCACAGAAGCGAGCGGCAACTTGTTAAAGGAAGGCAAGGATCCTTCTTCGACTCTCCCCTCATTGCTTCTCACCAAATCTGAGAAGAGCCACACCGAAGTAGCCGGTCAATCAAAAGTCCAGAAGGAAGGGGGCTCCCGTGTGCCCTCGCCTGCTCCAAGGAAAGTCGCCAGAGCGCTTCTCCACGGAGCACGGGGCCCTCTGGGTATTCTGGAAGTGTTGGAGCGCAGCCGGTGTCTCCGGATTGGCGGCACTTTGAAAGAGAACCCAGACTTCCCTGACTTGAGGCGGATGCAGGAAGCACACATTGTCTTTCCCTCATCTGCAAAAAGGGAACGAAGGCACAGCAAAAGTGTCAAACTCGCTGCAGCCCCCCTCACTTTTCTTCGTCCCGGAATGCCCTCTTTTGACGAAAGCGAGGGGGACCTCTCCGAGTGGGAAAACGAAAACGAAGAGAATCCGAACTGTCAAAAAGACCCAAAATACAACAAAAGTGGTCATCGGAATGTTCGAAAAGTTTCAGAAGGGTGGATGCCTAACGCAACAAAAGGGCGGGCTCTCGCTCGGCAGAAGCGCCGACGCGAGATTGAGGCAAAGAGACAGGCAGCCAGCAGGAAGGACCACAACCGTACTTCCTCTCTCTCGTCGCCCCGCCGCAACAACGAGCTGTCCAAGGGCTTTTCCGCATTCACAGATGCAGGCCGCAGCCGCGAACTAGGTCCCGAAAACGATGAGGGGGATCCTCTTGCTTTGCTTTTCCCCTTTTCTGGTTCACCCACGCCTGTCACTCTCTCCATGAAACACCCCCTCACGTCTTCACTTCCCAATAAAGCAGAAGCCAAAGGTCCGAATTCATCCGGCAGCTCCCAGCAGAATGCGCCCCTTCTCACAGCAGGGGCACTCTCTCTCCTCAATCGAACCTTCGACAAAAAAAACAGTCAAGACCTGCCCAGACGGCAGTCCGTCTCATCCTACCAAGGCTCGGAGAGGAGTCTGAATTCCGGGAAGTCAAAGCTGTCCCTCACATTCAATCCTGGAAGAGCAAAAACTAGCATGGCACGGCAGTCAGACGGCGCCTATTCTCGGCGGAGGGGGAAGCTGGTCGCTAAGCGCGGTCCTGTTTGGTCTCCCAAGTCAGGCCGCACTCCTTTCCAGCTTCACCGTCAATCTCCCCCCTGGATCACCGGCAGTCGCCGTGCCCTCCGCGTTCTCCTCTCCCAGCCCGACCCACGAAAAACGGCCAATCGGAAGGGCAAAGATGGAGAGCAAACCAAGAGAGCGCGACAGAGCCTTCGAAGTGGACAGGGAGAGGGTCTTTCTGTTGGACGTGCCAGATCTTTGTCACGTCTCACAGCAGTGCGCAGGAGCATTTCAGATACACAGAGAGAATCCTTTTTCGGACAGCGTCCAAGAATGTCCATCGCGACGGGATCCAGCAACAATTCGCGAGCCAGTCTGAAACCAGCAGCAGCTGCTGCAAGTGGCAGTGCCACACTCGAGCTCGATTCCCCTTCTTTGCCGGACGCCACACAAAAAGGCTCTGCCCCACAGGGAGCAGCCTCTCGAGCGCGCAACCTCTCTCTAGCACGTCCCAACCTGCCATCATCTCAACGTCCGAGCTTCTCACAGAAACTCCCGCTGTCTTCCTCATCCCCCACAATGGACAATGACTCTCCAACCCCTGTCCAAGCAAAAGAGAAAGAAGGAGCCAACCCGGTCCCTCCCCTTTCTCTCAGTTTCAGCGGGAGTCTCCAGTTCCAACGAGGAATTTCTGACAAAAACTCACAGGGTTCCGCAGCTCCCTCTGGTTCCTCACCATCAGCAAGTGGCCTGAGGGGGGCGCGACCCCTTCCTGTGCCTCTTGCTTTGAGCGAAAGTGGAACTTTGAATAATGCAGTTGCAACCAGTAGGGGGGAAGCTGGATTGCTGCAGAGATTCAAAAGTGATGGGGGCGCAAGAGGAGGGGGCAATGCCATGACGGGGACCTTCAGGCAAGGGGGTAGGGGAAATCTTTCGAACGCAACCGCTCGAAACCAGCACTCGGCAGCGAATGCAGCCACAGCAGCCAGAGGAGGACCGAGCGATGTGACCAGAGCCAAAATGATGGGGCTATCCGTGGTGCCCCCGAGAGGACCCAAGTGCATGCGACAGACTTTCCACGCTGTCAGACTCAAACACGGAGAAACAGACAACCGATCTGACCCCCTCAATCCTCCCCTTATGATGTCTGGTAGAGGGGGAAACAGACAGGAGCCTCTGCCTTCGCAAACGCAATCCGGACAGGGCGTTTCATCGATCCGGTCTCTGGGTGCAGCGGAAAAAAAGGGGGTTCGAATGTCGGTGCGCATTGCGGATTTGTCAATTGAAAGCCCCCCAAAAGGAAAGCATCAGCCGATCGGAAGGAATGTGCAGCCTGACCAGAAAACTGCTGGCGCCCCTTTCACTGCAGAGACGGCATCCGCAGCGAGATACACGTTCCAGGTGCCTCCATCTGGCCGCCATCGCTAGACGCCAATGATTCCTTGAGCATTCCCAATCTTTGTAGGCACTTGCGTGGTATGCTGAAGTACGAACTTTAAAAGAACTTATGCACTTTGATGTATAGATCACTTTCTAATTTTAAGAAAGCCGCTGAAAGGCCCTTATAAAATGTTTCAACTCAATTCATATTATGGTGTAAGTTGACGTCTAGTAGTACACCGCAAGGGACCACAAAACATAAATTATATCTCTTATCCTATGCTACAGCTAAATAGACATTCCTACTGTGTGCGATAAACTAAATTAACATGATTGAACAGTATATACACCCTACAAAACCCTGGGGATTCATTGGGGAAATTAGTGGAATTTAATGGAATTTACCCTTGAAATTTACTGGAATTTGGTGGAATTTACCATGGAATCTACTCGTATAGATTCCAGTGATCATTCCACTAAATTCCACAAACTTTGAAGGCTTATTTCTCGTGATTTAGAAAGACTCTGAGTTGGAAGCTCAAATTAACAGTGCTTATAGACCTTTATAAAATGTATAAATACTGCTAATTTGAGCTTCCAACTCTTTCTAGATCGCGAGAAATAAGCCTTCAAAGTTTGTAGAATTTAGTAGAATCTAGACGAGTAGATTCTATGGTAAATTCCACTAAAATCCACCAAATTCCACTAAATTCCAAAAGTAAATTCCATTAAATTCCACTCATTTTTAAAATTTTCAGGGAATTTAACCCGGTTTTGTAAGGTAGATTTAAATTGAATTCGAAAACAAATTAACTTTTTTTTTATAATTATAAAAATTGTATAACTTAAAAATTATAACATGGCAAACATCTATTCAGTTTGTGTCTTTGATTTAAGCCTTTTATAGTTTTTTACCTATTTTTGTCAATATAGTCTATCAGTGTTTTTAATGGTAAGCGGTATGTTGATAGTTAACTCCCTAATTATGAAAAATAATGAAACAAAATCTCTTTTAGGATTCTTTTAGGCGATTATTATGAAGTGTATTCTAGAGTGCATTATTTTTTAGTTAAGAGTGAGGCGGACATGCTAGGAACTGATCTTAAATGCAGTTTCCCCCCCAAAAAGTATATTATTTATAACTTGAATCATAGGTGTTCAGCCTGAGTCTTTGACAGATTAAGTTATTGACAGAGAGACACAAAAAAAAAAAAAAAAAAGAGAGAGAGAGAGAGAGAGAGAGAGAGAGAAAGAGAGACAGAGAGAGAGAGAGAGGGGGAGAGAGAGAGAGAGAGAGAGAGAGAGAGAGGGGGAGAGAGAGAGAGAGAGAGAGAGAGAGAGAGAGAGAGAAAGAGAGTGTTCCGAGCTCCTCCTACTCGTAGGCAAACAGGCAGGAGTGGAAAGTTTAACTGGAGCTAGAGGTCTCCTTGGCAGAGAGGAGAAGTGAGAGGCTAGAGGAGTCACGTATGTAGATGTATACAGACGTATGTGTCCGTGTATGTGTGTGTGTGTGTGTGTGTGTGTGTGTGTGTGTATGTGTGTATGTGTGTGTGTGTATGTGTGTGTGTGTGTGTGTGTATGTGTGTGTGTGTATGTCTGTGTGTATATATATATGTGTATGTGTGTGTGTCAATTCAAAAGGTTCAAGTCAGGAGTCGATCGATTCGATTGAATGAGAAGAAGAAGTGAATCAATCATTCCGATAAAAACTCGAGGATTCTGAACATGCTGTTTAAACTTGAACGGGGGGTGCTTAAGTAAACCTATGCCCCCCCCGGTCAGTTTGAGGGGGGGGGGGCGCCCCCCCCCCTCCGGGTCCACTTATGAACCTTAAAACAGTAACAAATTGAAGTGAACAAAGATATATGTCATTGAAGCATACTATATATCATTGAAGTCAATATAAGTCCACAAAGAGTGCGATTGTTTCATAGTGTCCATCCATTTCTCGCCATTTCTCCATCCAGTCATGCATGAGTCAACAGTATGACTCGACCCATCCACCTATCCCAATCCATCCATCCATCTATCAATCCACCCACCCAATGGCATCCACTCATCCATCCATCTATCCATCCATTCACCCCTCCTTTCGGCCATGACTCCATCCATCTATCCATCCAACCAGCAAAAAACTATCCATCCATCCATCCATCCATCCATCCATCCATCCAACCAGCCAGCCAGCCAGCCAGCCAGCCAGCAACAAAACTATCCATCCATCCATCCATCCATCCATCCATCCATCCATCCATCCATCCATCCATCCATCCATCCATCCATCCATCCATCCATCCTCCCACCCATCCATCCATTTATCCATCTACCAATCTGTTCATCCGTCTATCCAGCCATGACTTCACCCATAAATCCACCCATCCATCCGCATCTGTCCATCCATCCCCCCATCCCCCCATCCCTCCATCCATCCACCCACCCATCCATCTATCCATCTACCAATCTGATAGCCAGTCTGTCCATCCTTCCATCCTAGCCTCCATCCAGCCATCCCTCAACCCAGCCATGACTCCATCCATCCACACAACGAGCCATGTCTTCATCCATCTATCCATCCACCTATCCATCAACCCACCCATCCGTCCATATGCATGCATGTATCTGTTCATCCAGCCATGACTCCACAAATCCATCCATCCCCCCATGATCCATCCATCCAGCCAGCATCAGCCAGCCACCAACGAAACCATCTAGGAAACCATCCATCCTTCCATCCAGCCAGCCATCCATCGCCATCCATCCATCTATCCATACATCCAATGGCATCCATCCATCTATCCATACATCCAATGGCATTCATCTATCTATCCATCGATCCATCCGTCCATCCATCCTTCCACGTCCTTCCATGCACCCATCCATGCATCCATCTATCAATCTACATCCATCTACCATGCAATCTGTCCATCCCTCTATCTAGCCATGACTCCACCCATCCAAACAGCTCAAAGCAACTGACCAGCGAAAGACGATGCTACTTCCACAAGCAGAGGAAGGCCACAAGCAGAAGGAAACCTGTTGAGGTCGATGTCGCTGAAGCCACCTTCTGAAACCCCACCTTCGTGATTTCAATCTCAACGCGTCGAAATGCCATTTCGGCAATCGCGCCCTCACAGCATTGAGAGCGTTGTAGAACAGAAGACGGCTCGTAGACGGACATTGCGACCAGTTTTTGATCGGAAGTATGAAGCCCGATCGCAGGCTCTAGTCGCAGGCTAGATTGCAGGTCGATCTGGCTTTGCGCGATTCGAAATTCAAAGCCGCTGAAAGCCATTTCCACCTTTTGCAACACACAGCTGTAGACCAGCTCATAAGAAGGTCTTTGGCAAGGTAGGTGGCTTTCCGTTTCAAGCGGCTCACGATGTGCTTCCAGATTGAAGCCCACTCACTTCGGACAGAACCTGCAAAGTCAGACAAACTGACAATTTGACTGCATGCATGCTACTGCATTCATCATTGCACGCATCGCAAATTCGTGCAACACTTCGACGCACGCGCGCGCACAACACGTGCAATGTTGCAAGCCGCGGGGGGGGGACTCCATGCGCGCGCTGCCGAGCTGCCCCCCCCCCCCCCCCCCCCCCCCCCCCCCCCCCGGACCTCTGAGCCGGGGGGGGCATAAGTAAAGCCTAGGCCCCCCCCGGCCCGCGCCCCCCCCACCCCCTCCCACTTTAAACAGCATGAGGATTCACGTGAAATCATGTGAGATCGACATTTGCGTGTGTATGTACATTTCAGTTAGATAACTACGTACATAATCGGCTCCAGCCTATCTATTATGGACATAATCAGCTAATCGGCTTTTGAGTATATCTACTATGGACATAATCGGATTCAGTGTATCCTTCAGTCTGAATTATCATCCTCTTCAATAACCTTAAGCCAACTTGCCTTATAACAATCTTATTCCCTTTACCACCTTCACTTTGCATTCTTGTTTCACCCTGTGTCAACTTTTTTCCCTTTCCTTTACTTCAGAGTTCCTTTAATTCTCTTAAAGTTTCGAATCATTCTGAATAAATCAATTTCTTTTCTTTGTATTTCATTTCTTTTAATTTATAACACCAAATTCTTTTCTTCTTAACTCTTCAAAACAACTACTTATAACGACTTTTAACTGCTAATTTCAACATAACACATCCCTCCTTCTCAAGACGGCATTCCACGGCCGTCTAAAAGACTTTCTTCATCTTACCGAAAAACACGCAAAATTTTGATATAGGTATCGTAGCATTGTGATGGGCGCCCTAGTCAGGAATCTATGCAGTGCGCGCATTACGAGGGTATTGGAGAACATGCATTAATGATTTGAAAGCATGCATGCGGAAGTAAAGCTTCATGCAGAAGTAGTAGTCTCTGCAGGGAAAGCAGGATAGAAGTAAAGACTTATATATGACAGTACTTACCCTGTATGAACTAAGAGGAGATCTCTTAGGATAGTAGGAGCCTAGCTTCCCTACGGGTATATTTTCGGACCCACATGCAGAATAATATGTCCGCGCCTGTCTGACCGGGTTCAAACTTTGGGTCCTTGGTCTTGCCTTTTTACTTGCATGGTCCGACCGGGTCAAGCAGTCGGCGTGACGGTCTCCTCCTTCTCTTTGTTTTCATTTGACCTTCCAGTTTCTTTCTTCCTCAACCGTGCACCATCTCAATATGATACATTCACGATCCTAACATAACACAGCCTTTCAGAATCTTCTCATATTGAATAGTAGAACCCCATCACAGGAAGTTCTCACACCCTGATGAGCTGCCTCCAAGGCGATACCTGTCTCTATCCACCACATGTAATCGGTTTTATGTCTGTATGTTTGCACAACTGCAACGCTTTTTTGCATTATTCACGTGCATTCATGATAGAACTCCAATTTTTGTTAGAGACAGTGTGAAGTGAAAGCGGCTCACTTTAGAAAGAAGGTGAAAGGAAAGTAAAATCACATCGATATGCATGAGCATAGTCAAACAGGCAGTATAAAAAAGGTCAGTCATTCTGCTCTTCTTCAAGATTGATGAGAACTTCTTGAATGTTCAAATTGGACTTTCTGAAGAGAACTTACACAAATCCTTCTGCTTCATTCCAGATTGTCAGCTCTGAAGCGTTCATGCTGGGTTCGTAGCTCTCGAGAGAAGATTGTATGACAAAGTTAGGCACAACTGAAGGTACATCTCTGTCAAGTCGTATATATATAAGTAAACGGGAAGCAGCTCAACCGGTTCTTCTCAAGCATCAGTCTACGTTCTTTCGTATGAGGTCCACTTTTCCTTTTTTCCCCCTTGTTCTTGCAATAACTTTCTGTTCCATTAATTTGCTCCCGCACAAGGTAGTTAAAACGGCACGTGAGCATTTGTTGAGCGCATTCGTTCCTGGTTTGTGAAACAACAGACGATGTGTCATCCCCCTTTTGTCATCATTCTGAATCAGATACTTAGTTGCAACAGACCTCAATGTGTATGCATGCACACACTTCACATTTTTATGTAGCTCCCTTCTTTCATAGAAATCATTCATTTTTAGAATGGCTTCGTATTTAGATTGCTTGGGTTTTTACACACGCCTTGCATCCACAACCTGCCTTTCTTCTACATACTTCTCATGCCATTGATCGTAACAGTTCATGAAGGTCCTCTTACATATCTCCAAGCCTTCATCTCCTTTTCTCAGGTCGATGCACGTCGGCATATGCCTCAATTATTTCCCCCAGAAAGCAAGGCCTGCAGGACTGAAGGTCAAGCAGGCTATGTGGAGTCGTCTCCTCCCTGTCTGTCCACTTCCTTCCTGAGTTTCGCAACTTCGTCCCTCTCATACAGATTTATGCACGTAAATCCGCATGGATGACGTGGTGTTCTCCTGATGCTCTCTTCGTTTTGTCTAGTGTCCGACTTGCCAAAGATTCTGAATTAACTCTTGTGGTGAAGGGTCTTGTTATTGTTTTGCCGTCTCTTCCTTTAAGTACGTTGTGTTCAAATCCTTCATCTGCACTTACAACTTCTCGGTACACATACGGATCCTTTTCATTCAAATCCCCTCGTGTGTGCACCAGGTGTACACAATCCAGAAGGCAATGAACTCTCATTTTCAAAGCTGTCTTCAGACGACTCCTTCTTTCGTTCTTCTTTTTGAAAACACATATGAACACGTCTCATCTCTATCTGTATACTTGCTTAACAATGTGGGCGCTGTGTATCTCATTTCTACGCTCAGTAGTGTCGAAGCAGAGGCCAAACTTTAAGCAAGGGATGCCAACAACCTTGTGGTATGTAGATGTGTCACTTCTGTGCGATGCAACACCCTTTCTTTTCCAGATTTACTCTCTCCTCTTTAGTATTTTCAAACAATGTTTGGGGTGTGTATGTGTATCAGTGTGCATCGAGACACTCCTTTTGTGTGTCAACGTCCCGGCAAGCCAGCAGGGATCCAGCAGGGACTTTTCTTGCACAGTCTCATATTGGCTGGTCCTTATCTACATCTGATCACACTGCAGACAGAGGGACCATCCCGCCACTGTAGCACAACAGGTGCAACTAAGCAGGAGTCCGGACCGGGATTTGTCTTTCCGTCAGGTAGGGAGTGCCTTTAAAGGAAGACTGGGGTTTTGCAGCGGGCAACAGCCACCAGCAGGGCGACTGTGACTCCAACCGGGAGCCACCCCCCGCCAATAGAGATGGAACATTGTCAACGTAGCATCGGTATATTTTTTTGAACAGCGAACGGATCGCTTTCTGTGTATTTGCTTTTTTTTTTTTCACCTTT
Source organism: Chromera velia (assembly GCA_018398765.1). NCBI lineage: Eukaryota > Chromeraceae > Chromera > Chromera velia. The sequence goes on from JAHBMJ010003149.1 coordinate 61,598, forward strand.
GTTTCGACTCAGAGTCGGCAGGTTTAAGCAGGCGGATCAGCAGGACCTTCATGCTAAGTGAAGGTGTTGCTTTCACCTGGTGGAGTGTCTCAGATGCATGTTGCGACTTGTTCTTAATTTTTTTTCCCTTCGTTTTTTCTCTCTGTGCAGCTGGCACTTCTATGAACGCGTAGATTTTGATATTTTGGATCAACACTTGCACTACCATGGATATCATGAAGTGGTTAGCAGCTTCCACATCAATATGAGTGTTTCTTTTTTCATACAGGTAACAGAAGTGTGGGGCATTCGCATGCAGTTGTATCTTACTCGTTTCGAGTGGATTCTCAAAGTTTGACACACTCACTCATATATGAACTCCATTTCATCCTCCCATCACCCTTTTTCTCCGTTGCTCCTTTATGATTGGGAAAAGAGAAAAGGGAGCTTTATCGATTTCTGAATTCCTCAATTTTCTTTTTTTGGATTGTTTGTTTCTTTCTTCGGCCTTCCTTAATATTCCCCCCCCCCTTTTTTTTCAGTTATTTTCGCGTACACTACATTCATTCCGCTCTTTTCAGACGTTTGTGTGATCAAACTCCGAGCTGCTCCAATACATGTATTGCGGGGATGCACTCAATGTCTCTTTAGCTGGAAACACGCTGCATGAACGTGCCCTTTTTTAAGACAATGTCTGCACTCTGTTTTTGGAGAGATGGCACAACGCCCTGTTTTCATGTCATAAGAGTGCATACCAGCGCACGGTGTGCAGTTGATGTTAGACCGTCCGTTTCTTGGCTTCATATACATGTTTAGCATTTCTGGTTCCGGCTGTATGTTGTAGTCATCTGTGCTCTTATTCGCAGCTGTTTACATTGCAGAGACGATGCAACTTCATACATCATGCAAGAGGGTGTAGAAGCAACATAGAGGTAGCTCTTTATGTCATGGAGGAGGTTGACAAAGGACGTGTATGACTTTGTGCGGAGAGCTACGCATACATTCTAATTAGACAAGCCTTTGATGAAGTGCTTGAAGCTGAGGGCGGCGTCCACGTCTCTTCTGCTCTCATCGCAGAGTCTCTGATATCGGGTGGCATAGTCGTTAACGGATTCAGTAAGGGTTTGCTTGAGCGCAAAGAGCTGTTCTTTGGCAGCATCCTAGTCAGCTTTAGTCAGGTCATACTCGTTCATGAAGAGTTCAGTCAGGTAACTAATAGAACTGACGAGGTACAGTTTTCTAGTGGGGAGTTGGTCATACCATGTTTTTGTTTTACCAGTCAGGGTGGAGGGGAAATATATGTCATGGAAGTCAAGGAAATTCTACTGCATTCTGTCAAAGAGATGAGTCATTCGTTCTCAATAAGCTTTTGCTTAGATGCGGTCTCCGAAAAAGGAAGGGAGGTCTATTTTCACCTTGGGTACGTCTCTGTCCATTTTCGTTTCTGTCGGCGGATAAAGGAAGGGGGCAGTTGCACCATGGGAAAGATCTATATACACAGGGATAGTATTTCTTTGTTCATCTATCTTGAACCAAAAGCCTTAGTTCTGCAGCTCTCTGAGGAACTGCGGATCGATTCTTTCAATTTGGAAAGCAGAGGACTCTCCTAATACCGAATTCTTTTCTTCTTAACTCTTTAAGACAACTACTTATAACGACTTTTAACTGCTAATTTCAACATAACAAGAGAGAGAGACAGAGAGAGAGAGAGAGAGAGAGAGAGAAAAAAAAAAAAAAAGATCCAGAGAGAGAGAGAGAGAGAGAGAGAGAGAGAAAGAAAGAAAGAAAGAAAGAGAGAGAGAGAAAGAGAGAGAGAGAGAGAGAAAAGGGAGGGGGGGTGGGGCTAGGGCGGGGGGATCGAGAGACAGAAATAAAGAAAGACTTGCTCAACAAAACATACCAGAAATTCCAACACATCAGAGAAAAAACCTTCATGTGGGCAACAAAGAAGGAGAAGAAAGAAGAAAAAAAAAGGAAGAGGAAAGAAGAGCCAGCAGAAGTGCTGAGAAGGGAAAGAAGAAAACAAATAAGAAAATTCAGAAGCATAGAAAGAAAAGTGAGAGAGGAAATCAGAGGCCTGAAAGCAGAAAGAGAGCAGAGGGATAAACAAGAAAATGAGAGCAGCACCTCAGCTCAAGAAAGAGAAAGATTGAGACAGGCATACGAAGAGAGGAGAAAACAGTTAGTCATGATAGAGAGAGCGCTGAGAAATGCGGTAATGAGAGAGCCACGGAAGGCAGAAAAGAGAAAAGTGGAGAACATAAGAGCCAAAATAAATGAAAGAGGCTGCTGGAAGGTGTGGAGGAGACTCGGTGAGGAAGATAGGAGGGCAGCACTAAGATAAACAAAAGACAACATGACGACTCAGCAGGTAGCAAAAGGTTTCAAACAAACGTACGAGCTACCAAAGGAAGAGAAAAAAGAGAGAAAGAGGGAACCAGAAAGAAAAACGACAGTGAGTAGAGCGATTAAGGAAAAAGAATGGCATAGAGCAGAGGAAAAGGAGGTAAGGAAGGCAATGAAAAGAGCAGGCAACCCCAAAAAGGCCACTGGGAAGGATATAATGTCCCCAAAAATGCTCAAAACGATTGTTCTATTGTAGTTTAGACTCTTAAAAATATACAAAGAAAGATAAAAAAAGTCCCTAACAGTTTTAGTTAAAAAGTAAAAAACGGATGACATCATGCAATGAAATAAATTGATAAAACCAGCGGGTAGAAATAAAACATAAAGAGAAAGAATCGAAAATAAAGAAAGTAAATTTATTTAGAAAAATTTTAGGAATAGTTATTTTTAGAAATAAAGAAAAAATAAGATTAAAAAAAGAAATGAATTAAATACATTGATTTATAATAATATCAAAATGAATAAATAGAGAAATTGTAGGAATGGGGTTCATACGATTGAGTTTAAGCTTAAGTGGGGTACGTTAGACATAGAAAGTGTCACAACGACTACAGCTGCATGGAGACCAGTTTGAAAGATGATCAAGGCCGCTAGATCAGGCGACGTCTGGAAAATCGGACGTGTCCAGAAACTCGGACGTATCCGGAAAACCAGACGCGTCAGGAAAATCAGACGTATCCAAAAAATCGGATGGACATATCTAACAAAAAAATCTGAAAAATCAGATTGAAACGAAAAAGCAAAATTGAAGTGTGATTTGGGAATTGAGATTTCAAGCTTGTCGAAGGATTCGGCTCTGAACTTCGGAGGATTCTCTCGGAACCTTAGATTCGATTCTTGCTCTGAACTTCAACTTCTGACTTGGAAGAATCTGAACCCGGTCTAAAATCAAACTCAGTCTTGTACCTTCTTGCACCAACAACTTCAATCAATCGGCTCTCTGTGAGAGTTCAGTCTAGGCCCTTTGGCGCCCGTTTCTTTCTAGTCTTACCTGGCTGCCTGGCTCAGACACGAAGTCCAACCAGCCCAGTTCATGATAGAAAAATTGATTGAGCTAGTATCTTTGTATATTTTGTTAATTAATATTGCATATCGTTTCGGCTGGTGGCCGAAAGGGTGGAACGACTTACCAGTGACGGCTCTTCCAAAACCGGGTAAGTCACTTGCACTGCTTGGGGGATGGAGAGGAGTGCACCTGGTGGTAGCAGATGCGAAATGGGGGGACATGATCATGAGAACGAAGGTAGAGAAGGAAGCTAGACAGACACCATGGCAGTTTGCATACAAGAAAAAGGCAGACACATACGATGTAATTGTTCTTTTACTGTTTGTTATTGCTCGAATGGAAATGCTCAGTATTGCCTTTGTTGACTTCACATGGGCTTTCGACGAAGTGAGGCTGGAAAAGTTGAAAGAGAAATTGAGAAAGGCAGGGGTGGAGGAAGGTTTGATCAGATGGGTTGAGGCCTCTCTGGAAAAAATGAGGGCACGAGTGAAGGGAACGTCAAGCATGTGGTACCCAGAAGATAAAAGACTCAAGCAAGGAGGCCTGGGCGGCCCTTCCCTTTACTCTGTGTACACACATGACTTGCCAGAGGAAGTAGGAAAGAGGAGAGGACAGAGACGACAGACCGACAGACAGAAGCCAAAGGTGCCGGCAGGAGAAAACGGGAGGTGGGTCGGTTTCCTTGCCCCTCTGTTTATAAATAACACAACACTCCTCGAATCCTTAGATAGATAGTTAAACCTTCTTCTTTTGAACCTTGTAGCCTTTGCAGAACCTCTCCGTCTTCTATTTTCTGATAAGTCAAGATTGGTTCGGTTTGGCTGCATTGCATCAAGAGAGAAAGAAGAAGTTAGACTGGGGATCTGGGGATGACTGGGGGAGATAGTGATGAAAGAAGCAAGAGAGCAACCCTACCTGGGACTAGTCCTATCCACCGACTGCAACCTAGAGACCATTATGGAGGCATGGTCAATCAAAGCAGAGAGATGCATGCAGAGAGTGATGGGAAAGATAGGAAGGGAGGGAAAGATTCCACCTGCTGATTGCTTCAATATATTTAAACAGACAGTGCACGCCGTATGGTTGTATGGATGTGGAATCCATGCATGCCCAGATAGCGCGTATGCAAAATTCGACGAGAAGTAAAGGAGATTTGTCAGGCTAGTTGTCAGGTTTGTTTTGCATTTGAGAAAGAAAGAGAATTGTGATACCCTGATGGTGGAAAGAAGTTTCATTCCAATCGATCTCGAAGTAGCTTTCAGAACGATTCGGTGGACAGGGAAGGCTTTAAAGGAGAAAAGAAATGAAGTGGTAGGGCAGGCAATCCTCACATGCCTGAGAGAGGGGGTAGAGAACGAAATGGGGGGGGGGAGAAGAATGCATCCTTTTCATCTTTTCCCTCATCTGAAGCAATGTGCACAGGCACTCTACACAGACAGTTTGAGACAGAAGAATGCACCCTTTTGTAAAAGAAAGACTAAAAGGAAGCGCAGGGCAGAGCAGAACACAGATAGTTAACGAGAGAGGAAACGGGATAGAGAGATGGCTGCTGAAAAGAACAAAAAATGAGCTAGACGAGAAAAAGAGAGAAGCGTTTGCATATAGAATAGAAAGAACCATAAGAGAGAAGAACAGTTAAGAGAAGGCAGAACTGATAGGAGTGATGATGGCTGACGTGCACAGTGCTAGGGATACAACTATTGTAATTGCAATTATTGGAATTAATTGCAAACAATTATTGTTTGCCAGGAGCGGGCGAGAGGCAATTAGTTACAATTAATTGCAATTTTTGTTTATGCATTGTTTATGTATTGCTATGTGTTGTTCAGATGTTGCCATGTGTTGTTTAGGCGTGTTTAGGTACTGTTTGGTAAATTTTACAACACAGTTTAAAACATGAAACACCAAGTTGCAAGTCGTAAAACGTTTGTTTTAGATGATTTATAATCATTTCATTTCATAAATGCTTACATTTGAGTTGGTATTTTATTGTACACTATCATCTGATACCCCAATTTGCTTAATAACTACATATTTGAGTCTGATTGCAATTATTGGCAATTAATTGCAATGATTGCAATTATTGTTTAGCCGGACTTCCTTGAAGCAATGGGCACTGCAATTTAATTGCTCATAGCACTGAGTCACGTGCACAAAAAGGTCTCAAACGGAAACCGTCTCCACCAGGGGGTCTTTTCTTTGTTTGAAGACAGAGCAGGTAGAAAGGTTGGCTCGATAATGAAAATAGACAGAGAGAGAATAGGGAGAGCCCCTTTTTACTATACGAGAGTGGCGCCGCGATTGGAACACAGGAGGAGAGCAGTATATAGGGTGGGAGACAGGGCTGTGGCTGTAACTCAGGAAAAAATTCTAGTAAGGGGGGGAGAGAAGGTGCCGTTACAGAAAAGGACGTGCCAGTTCTGTCGAGGGTGGTTAGGAATCGAGGTGGTAGAAAACGAAATCCATCTAGTGACAGAATCTCATATGTTTTTGACAGAGAGAGAGCAGAGATATTCAGGAAGATAGAAGAGAAATGGGACAGCAAAATGGAAGAAAGAGCCAGAAAGGCAGCCACAAAAAGAGAAGGGCTCAATAGAGAAGAGGGAAAAAGAGATAACTCGATGCTTTTCTGCTTTCTGTTGAATGAATGTCATGCCGCAGTAGATGAGTTTTTGGGATGGGCATCATTCAAATGGAAGGTGTTGAGGAGTGTCCAGGATGGTACAGACATATAGAGGGAGACGCTCTGGCAGCCAGACATGCAGGAATCACCGGAAGGCAGCGGGCGATCGAGAGACTAACAAAAGAATATGAGGAGACGATTGATAACTCAGAGACGACCGAAAGAGCGTTAGGGTGGGGAAGGAGGGAGCCGCAGAAGAAGATTGATAAAGCGAACAAGAAGAGCGAGGAAGCCCAAATCGCATAGCGTTTCAGATCGATTTTCAGGCCGGAAAGCCAACACGGATCCAGAGCCATAGCTTGAACAACGAACAATCATACAGCAGCGGTCAGGGCAGCAGACTCTGGCGGGCCCCGAGGGCGGGGTCTGATACCTCAGCTTAGGCTGGGGAACGCCCCGTTTTGCTAGCTCTGGCGACAGATAGACATAGTGGGAAGGCCCTAGGGTAGAACATATCAATCAATCAATCAATCAATCAAATCAAAATGCTGCATGCTAGAAATGCTGGGAAAATTTAAAGAAAAGTTTGAGTTCCTGCTGTTTGCGGGGGCGACCTCTATCATACAAAACGGCGACAGTGCTCTATAAGGCACCAGTGAATCACTTCTCAGTTACGATGACCATGGTGTATTATGAATCAAGAGAATGATCATAACAACCCTTCTACTCTAAGTTCTAGAGACTTTTCAGACTTTTCTAGAAAGTTAGAAAAATAACAGATCGATACATTATCTTACGTCAAAACTTATAGCTCTAACTTGAAGTTCGTGGGACTGTTCTTATCAGATTCAGAGCTGTCAATCAAAAAGTGACCCTGCATCTATAGGCCTCAGATGGCCTCAGCTAGCGCTTCATACTGTTAAGAACCAGTGCACGGCGCAGTTGTCCTCGGGACATTGACAAACCTGGAACATAAATCCATGCGCAATCCAATCCAATGCAGGCGCTCGAAAACTAGCTGGAAAATCTAGTGGAAAATGCTTTTGAAAAACGTTCGATTCTCGACCACATCGAGCGAAGGGGTGGAGGCGGAGGCGAGAAAATTACCTAGAAATCACACACAAATCTTCTCTAAAGGCCGATCGGTGTACATAATGCATACGCCGCTGCCATACGGTCAGACATACAGGCCAGACGGGGCCAGTGCATCCGTTTAAGTACCTCATTCCTGCATCGTTTGTATCGGGTTGTTAGCGGGACACCAGAATCAATCGGAAACAAGCAGAATCTCCTACTTTGAAGCGATTCAAGTTGGACGTCGCTTGTCCACCCTGCAGTCGCGGGCGGACGCGCACGCAAGGCTTTGGCGTGAAACAGGACACGTACAAAATCACATGCGGGACGTGTCAAGACTTCCCTAAAGATACAGGCGTTTTCCCCATTTACCCATCGTAGCGAGTGGCACGCAAGCTGTGTCTGGCAAAGTACGCACAAGAAAAAAATTTACGGAAGGCTCCTACTAGTGAGTACATCGAAGGAGAAACCCCCATCCTCCTTCCCGTCTCTATCTGGGAAGGGAGTGAGAGGGGATGCGAATGCAGTGCAGCTCTCTGATTACTACGACCTGCAAAAAAGTTTGAGATCGGCAGTCAAAGAGTCCCACCCGAGGCGGCCTGGTGGATGTACACGCAGTCCTTCTCCTCCAAGTGTGCGCACGTTCCTGCCTGCCTGGATTCCCCTCACTTCCTCTCCGCCTTTTTTCTTTCCACTTCCTCCGGGGAGAGAGGAGGCCTGCACATGCAATCAAGAGGGGAGAGAGGAGGCCTGCACATGCAATCAAGAGGGGAGAGAGGAGGCCTGCACATGCAATCAAGAGGGGAGAGAGGAGCCCTGCACATGCAATCAAGAGGTTGAACAGAGACAGACAGGACAGGACAGGACAGGACAGGCTATGATATGCTTCTTTCTTCTCCTCTCTCTTCTTCTTCGTAAGTTCACAATAGACAGAAAAAACAGGCAAAAACATTCCCACGGGCAGATAGGCAGACGGGCAGGCAAAACAGAAAGACTTTACATTCCGGTGCTCTTTCATCCGTCACTCATCGTTTCGTCTTCCACTCTAAAGGAAACGGAAACGAGATAGAATCCTTTCCTTCAATGAGGGGGAATGCCCTTTGCACCCTGAAAGTGACAAGTTTGAGAGATCTTCTCAGGTCTGTTCATCAACGCTCAAAGGCCTTCTTCGCTTCTCTTCTCTTCTCTTTTCTTTTCTTTTCAACCACGCAAAGTCAGCAACCCAACCGCAATCACACGCCCCTGTACGCCATCCAATTACCGCAGTACAAGTGGCATTCCGACAGTTTGATGTGCTTTGCTTTTTTGGTGACGGAAGGTTACGACACCTGACCTCTCTACGGATTTGCATATTTGAATTCTCCCGCGAAAGAAATGAATGCAATCAAAATACTCAAATATTGCACAAACACAGTTAAATTGAAACAAACGCCCCCCACTCACATTCCAATCACGCCCGGACAGTTGTCTTCCCCGCACGCGCACACCATCGTGTGGTCTTTTGTCGCGTACAGATTTCCGTAGTCCCACCTCAACGCCTCCCCTGCGGCGATGTCACGCGTGGCAAAAAATCCCATCGTCACGACCTGCAACGAAAATGATGCTCAAGCAAATGGAGCGAGAGCGAACGAGCAAACCAGCAATCTATCAAGAATAAGAAAGAGAGAAAGAAAGAAAAAAAAAGGAAGAAGAAGGGCAGGAAAGAAAAGCAAACAGTGGGCAACTTCTGTCCATTTCAAGCATCCCAAATGGTTTGCTTGCTGTTTGAACGTTCATCAGACACAAAAAACAAAACGAGAATTAAATCAATGGCACAAGATGACATGGTGAGGTGAGACCATCATGCAACCCTAAGACCAACAGCGCCAAAACCAAAATGCCCTCCCTTTCCATTTAAGGCACCTACACCTCTGCCTACCACAAATATCATCATCCATGATCGAATGCTGCGTCCTAGGAAGGCGCACACCGCGCAAACAGATGGGGTGACCATACGTTCACATCAAATCGCAACGCAGATACACGCAACCACGCGCTGAAACTGATCGGAACAATCGTGCAGTGCAGAGCAACTTTTTGATCTTGCAAGATTCTCCTCGAATGTGCATGCAACTCAAGGTCGTGCTCACTCACTCACTCACTCTCTCTCTCACTCACTGACCTGATCCTGTTCGTCCTCGCTGTCGCCGTCCTCATCCCACACCTCCTCCTCTTCCTCTTCGGCCCTCTTGTCCTCTTCTTCGTCTCCGTCTTCCTCCTCTTCCATCTCTTCATCTTTCTTCTGCTTCCCGTCCTCACCTATCTGTACTTGTTGTTCTTTCCCTTTTTGCTCCTCCTTGTCCGTCTTCGATTGTTTGCCCACCTCTCCGCTTCCTTCTTTCTTTTTTGGCCTGCCCTTCTTCTTCACATCACCGTGAGAATAGGGAGAGCGGACAAACGGAGAGTCCATGTACGCATCTCGCTCCTCGGGGGGAAGGGAGAGACGCCAAATCGAGTGGGATCGCAGGTTCGGACGGTGAGAGTTCGCGATGAAACGGGCGGCGTTCCCGAATCTCTGCAGGTGGGAGAGGACAGACACATGCACAGAGAGGGAAAAGGAAAGTGCTATTTACAACCAGACAGTCTATCGAGGAGATGAAAGCAAAGAGACAGGCCAACAGATAGGCAGAACAACTTATTCTACGGTTCTTCTGACAGGAGACAGTCTGCATGTCGATGTGATCTCTGTGTTCCAACCCGCACGCGGCAAAGGGGTGGACACAAAGTTAGAAAACAACAAATTCGTCGATCCACAACTTGCAGGCCATACGGCCGGTCGAGATCTATCGACGGAGTTTCATTCCGCTCCGACCAGTCTGAAAGTTCGAGCTCTCAAGTCTGCGCTGCCTCCTTCTTTCTGCGTCCTCTTTCTGCCAACTGACGAAATGGGTCAAAGGAAAAGCAGCAGGGGACAGCAGCGCAGACATGAGGCATTCCTGTTTCTTCTCCAAAGATGCCAGTACATCCAGGAAAATCTTTCCAACAACATCCATGCCTTCCTTCTTTCCAGACACTCTTGCAAAAGAAAGAAAGAAAGAAAGAAAGAAAGAAAAGAAAGAAAGAAAGAAAGCCCACGCCCTAGCTCCCTCGATCCCACGCACCGAGGCGTCCACAGAAGGGTACCCCCAGCTGCCCTCGTCCTCCTCTCCAGCCACGTCCACCAGATCCAACGAATAGTTGATGCGGCCTTCGCGTGCACACCTGTCTGCCCTCGCCTTCCCCTCTGCGAACGACACCACCTCCCCGGCGTATTCCAACACGAAGGACCCGGCAGGAATGGCCACCTGCTCTTTGATTGATCACAGAGCACATACACACACACACACACACACACACACACACACAGACACCCACACACACCCACCCACACACACACACACACACACACACACAGACACACACACACACACACACACACACACACACGTTTGGCATCAAACGAGCTTGAGCATCAGACCGCAAAAAGCATAAAGGAACACGAGCTGCCAGAAAACTCTTCAGAGAGGGGCAATGAGACCTTCAGCAGTGCAGGGAGGGACCTCACCGGTGCACTGCAATGAAGCGACACAAATGAAAACCTGTACAAAGAGCTTCTTGCAAATTACGGCCAGACCTCGGTACTCGAACCGTTCTGAGATTTCCGTTCTCCAACACACGGACGAGGACTCCACCCACGCGGCTGCGCTGCCTGCCAGAAAGTCTGTGTGGCTAAAAGCAAAACCCCTCCACCCTCCCCGGATCCCTCCCAGCTGGACCAACGAACCAACCAACCCGCGTGGCAAGTTCCCACTCGATGACAGGAGTTCTTCTGACCTCCAGGGGAAACTGGATGCCTCTCTTGTAGGGTCTGCATGTGCGGCAGGCAGGTATTTTTGGGGGGGGCGCAGAGTGGTGGGGGAAATAACCAGGGCCGAGAGGGAAAAAGCACAAGAATCAATGGAATGGTCAGATGAACGAAGATCGAAGGACGGTCTTTCTTCGCCGTCGCTCTATCTCTGTCTCTGTCAATGATCGCACTCCTCTCAAACCGCGCTTGCTCAGACGTGACAGGACCAACGCTGCGATGCCTGATGAAGCCAGAACAATCGAGCACTAATGGGTGAAATGACATCAAGGGACACAGCCTGTATGTCTCTTCTTCTTCCTCCTTTTCTTCTTGTACAAGGGAGACGGACGTGCGACCGGAGCACACACACACACACACACGCACACAGATAGATATATGGATAGAGGTAGAGAGGTAGAGAGAGAGAGAGAGAGAAGGATAGAGCGAAGGAAAGGAAAGGCGGGACAAACCGGTTCCTGCAAACAGAGGGATCACAGCCGCACACTCGAGAGCACACGAAGCTGGATGATTCGCCCTCCGCAATTGCTGCCTCAGTCATACGGTTGAAACCTGAGCACTCTGGCAGAGAGACGCCACCTGCGAGACGTTGAACCACTGCTTGCCCTCCCTTTTTCCCCTTCCCCTTTCCTGTCGAACTTGAAGACGAGGAAGAAGTCCCAGGAGGAGAAGCCGGGAAACACCCCCGACAACCATGATCCCACATGATCTCCGGCAACGAGATCCACGTCGTCGGTTGGGGAACGTACCTGCAATGGCAACAAAGATCCATCACACACACACGCATACACACAGACACACAGACACACACACACACACACAGACACACAGACACACAGACACACACACAGACACACAGACACACAGACACACAGACACACAGACACACAGACACACAGACACAGACACACACACACGCACACGCACACGCACACGCACACGCATACACACTCACACACACACACACACACACGCACACGCACACGCACACGCACACGCATACACACACACACACACACACACTCTCTCTCTCTCTCTCTCTCTCTCTCTCTCTCACACACACACACACACACACACACACACACACGTCTAGAAGTGCATTTTTTCTTTTTCATCTTCTTCTTTCGGGTCGCACTTTTCTCGTTCGTCTCATGCTTTTCATTTCCCTTTCCCCGTTCCACTCCATTTCCGTCTCACTTCGTCCGAACTTACACCACAGGCCCATGCTCCTGCTTCAATCTCAAAAACAGACGAAGGACGTCAGTGGCAAAGAAGATGAAGGACAACATCTGAAAAGAGACGATCGTTTCGGATGGAAACCTCCTTGTCCCCTTTCCTCACGCGTCCTTCCTCTCCTCCGGTCGCTCCAGAGGAACGCAAACTAAAGTGTTGAAACCTGACGAACCCAAAATTCAGAGGCAGGCTGAGGTTGTCGACCCTGTTCACCACCGGAAGCTTGTACTTTTCGAAGCCCTGCATGCATGCATGCAGAAAAGATTTTGTAAATTGAAACTCCTGCGCTTGATTTATTTCAGTTCAATGTCGGAAGGGAAGGAAGGGGCATGCATGCATGCAACTCCTCTCTCTCTCTCTCTCTCTCTCTCTCTTCTCATGAATGGTGGAGGACCCCTTGTTGTGTTGTGTTGAGGAGACGAAATGTACCAAGAAAGGAGGGCAGCTTGGAGACGGGAGGGAGGGAAGAAGGGTAAGCAGAAACCGCGGGAACGTATGGAGAGCAGGTGCTGTAGCTGGGTGCTGCCTGGCACCTTCACTGGGAAAAACACGCAGACGATGGATGAAATCGGATCTCGTCGGAGTGAGATGGACATGCAGAGTTTTTTCCGAACTCTGCAGAAAGAAAAGATTTACACCATCCGATTTCAAAAGCAAAGGCCAACAGAAAGACATGCACAGACAGACAGACAGACAGACAGACAGAGGCTGAGAGACAGAGAGACATACCATTGAGAGGTCTTCTCGGGGATCCCAGTCACGAGAGAAGGGAAATCCGAGGACGACCACAGTCTTCAAGGTCAGACGAGCATCGTGGCGTTTGATCGTCACCTTCTCACTGGCTGTTAAGATCTCTTTGCAGGAACCGGAGTCTGACCCTTCCATGGGCTCCTCTTCCCCTTCCTCGTGAGAAGGAGAGCACCAAGAAGGGGGCTTCTTCTCTCTTTTTCTCTCAACAGGAAACATGGGAAGGCAGCGGAAGTTGGAGTGGGCTCGTGGAAGAGGCACTATCTGTGTTCACACACGCACACACACACACACACACACACACGCACGCACACACACACACACACACACACACACACACACGCGCACACACACACACACACACACACACACACACGCGCACACACACACACACACACACACACACGCGCACACACACACACACACACACACACACACATGAGCACACGCAAATCAATTGACACTGAAAGGGAGATAGACAGATTTTCTACTCGAAATGACCACAAATCCGTCCTTAACTCTTTTTGTCTCCGATTGCCTTTCATCACTGCCCATGTCCCTTTCTTCAGTCACCCCTGTTTTCTGTTTGTACGCACACAAAATGCCCCCGCCCTCCTCTCTCCCTTTTTTTCTTCTGCTGACCGTCTCGCGAATCCTGGAGCTTCCTGGCCTGCAAGTGAGCTGGAGCAGGTAGAAAGGATAGAAGTTGGCCCTCGGATCATCTTCTGTCTGGTGGATCTTTCTGGACCTTTTTTTGTCCTTTCTCTCAACAGGCTTGTCTTCTTCTGTACCCCTTCCCTTCTCCCCTCTCTTGACTGAAGTGAGTGCAGATGAAGAACGACCGCCAGAAAGCCGCTTGTTCCCTTCCCTACTCTCTGCTGCAGCTGCCGCAGCTGCAGCTGCCCTCGTCAATGAACGGCCCGGGGCACACGCCACACCGGTGCACACAGGAGTTTTCGCAGCCGCAGCAACGGCCCCCTCTTCCGTCCCCGCCGTTCCTTTGCCCCGACTCTTGGGGGGACCCACACGGTCCGCAGATCCCGCTTTCCCCCCTCTAGTCTTGGGGAGGGGCTCCGGGAGGATCGCACTCGTAGAAGAGACGCTCCCCTTCTTCCCCTCGGACTTCCCTGTCTCCTTTTCGTTCCCCTCTCCCTCTTCACTGTCGTCGGTGGGGGGAGCCGAAACAGGAATCTCAACGTCCATTTCCACAAACTCAGACAAAGACATGACGTCTACGTCATCTGGTGACTCGTCGTCGACTTCCATGGGGCTGCTGTCGTCGGAAATGACGATAGGGGAAGTGTCTAAGAGGGGAAGTGTCTGGACACATGCAGACGGAAAGAGGGGGGGAGAGAGGGCAGCATGGAGGCGGTCTGCCTCCACTGCCTCTCCCAGCCATTTCTCGAGTGCGTCATTCTTTTTGGCTGCTTCTAATGCAGCTGCTGCCTTGACTTGTCGATAAAGATCGTGGAATGTGTCGAAAACACCGACCGACAGTTGGCACACAGTCGCTCCCAGTGGGCGCGAATCGTCAACTTTCTTGAAACCCGCATTTGGGTTCGTCAAGCGCCCCGACGCAGAGGCAGATAGAATGGAAATTCCGGAGTTCTTCTTTTTCGTGCCCAGTGGCTGCAGAATGCTTCTGGACGCTTTGAGGGAGGATGCACATGTAGACGCAGACCAACCGGACGCGCTGGTCATCCCAGAGTATTCACGCGACAGGGCCCCCCCCCCGTTTCTGCGCACCAGAGCGGGGGAGGTGTGGGAGGAGGCAGATGTGCTATTGAGTGTCCCCAAAGGAAATGAGAGGTTCTCGTCCTGTTCAACTCCCTGCGAACACGGAAATGCGGATGGCAGGGAGAGAGGGCCTTGGAAATCGACATAGAAAAAAAGTGAATGTAATGCAAATCATGCAAAGAGAAGAAAACTTGACAGGCACAATGTTAAAAGGCATCGAAGAAACAGAAAAGGAGAGGCCGCAAAAGATTTGGAAAGCTCCATATCTTTGCAGAGAGAAAAGGCAGGCAATCGGCAGAAGCACATGATAGAACAGACACATGATGCGCGAAGAAAAGATGTGCAGAGAGAGTGAGCAGACAGACGTTTACACGCAAAAAGACCCGCCTAAGCACGAGATCTAGACTCATCAATCAATAACTGGGGTAGAGACACACACAGGGGCAGAGAAACAGGCAGGAAAACAAGAAGAAGAGGGCTGACGCACCCGCATGACGACTTGGACTTTTCTTTGAGGAAATGTCCGGGTGCTCGGGTCTCTTCCATGTACGTCTGTTCTCGGAGGTCTCAGCTTGGGGGTCTTCTTCTGGATCTCGATCTCGTCTCTCACTCTCTGTCCGTATGCTTCGAACGAAATCGAACGAGACGAAGGAAAGGAGGAAGAAGAAGAGGAAGAGGAGGAAGAAGAGGAAGAGGAAGAGGATGCCGATGTCTGATCACTTCCCTTGATCTTGGCGCAGCCCTCCTCCTTCTCCTCCTTCCAGTGACAGTATTCTTTGAGAAGTTTTGGGTCCACTTCCTTCAGAAGCTCCCGCGGATCTGGGTTGCAGCTCGAACCGGGCTCGCCCACTGCCTCCAGCACAGCCCTCAGGTGCCATGCGCACTCGCCTCTGCCGTCCTCTCGGATCTCCACGTCGCATGCCCGAACAGCGAACATCCCGGCATACTCAAAACCCCAGGCAGGCCGGAATCTGTCGGGACATAATTGAAAGGGAAGAAAGACGCCACAGAAGAGAATGAAGGACTCAAATACATCCATGCACATACACGCAAAGCCCGCGCACATGCACGAACACACAGATGACTAGATGGATGGATAAACAGACAGATACAAAGAGAGAAAGAGGCAGACAGAGAGACGAGAGAGATCAAGTGACAGGTAAAGAAAGAGAGACGGAGCTACCAACACACGGAGACGAAGCAGACAAGGCGAGAAATAGAGAGACCGTAGCAGGGACGAAGGTTCTGCGAAGTGCGGTGTCTCTCTCCGAATTAATGAAAGAAAAGGCCATCAAAAGAGGGGGGAAAGGAAAAACTGCCGAAGCGATGGCTAAAGAAAAACACCAACAAAAAACATTCAAAGACGGACTCATTTCGGACGGACACTGAAACAGAGAGGAGACACAGATCGACAGAGAGAAAGAGACCGACCCTCCTGATCCCTCGTAGTGCCGGAAGACTCGCACAGGAACGTCCAGATGATAGTTTTTCAACAACTGCATGCCAGAGCAACAGTAGAACCGAACAGAGGAAAAACATACATACGTACATACATACATACACACACACACACGCACACACAGAGAGAGAGAGAGANGGGAGGGAGGGAGGGAGGGAGGGAGGGAGGGAGGGAGGGAGGGAGGGAGGGAGGGAGGGAGGGAGGGAGGGAGGGAGAGAAGGAAAAGAAAAGGTCGTCAAAAGATCTCATCCGTCTCAACATGCATCTTTACACCGAGAGTCTGTCTTTGTGGGACACGCACTTCCTTCCATGCTTCAACTTCTTCTCTTTCCTTCCCCGCCGCCCGCCAGTCCCTGCACTCATCTCAATAGGAGACAAAACAACAGGAAAGGGAGAAAAGACTCACTCACCGGAGTCTTCAGGAACTCATAGTTGTCGACAAGTGAAAACCTCTTCCCCTCGTCCCTCTCTAGTATCACATCGCTATCAACCGCAGTCAACAGAACGCTTCTCACAAGCCCTGCAGACAGAGAACACGGCAGGGGACAAAGTAGGCCGGCGCACATACATAGGTCCACGCTGGCAGAACGGGTTGATTGAAATCTCGAGTGTGAGAGAGAACGAGGGGTGCTGTAAAAATTGACTACAGGAAAAGGTTAGAGTGGAAGTACGACTGGGCCAAGAAACGAAAACGGTTCAAACAAGATGACAGACTACAAAATTCATTGTCCCGTCCTTTGGGTATTTTGACTCATGAGGTGCCTTTTCCTTTTCCTCTATGCTTCTCTTTCTTGTCTCCGGAAGAAAGAACGAATCCCCCCAGAGCTTGATGAATCTGTCTTCAGAATGCAGGCCTTCCTCGTCCTATGATTCACATAAAGGGCAGTTGCAGACATACCGTGACCCCCCAAGTCGTCATAGGCTTTCCTGGGTCGGCAGTGCAGGCCGAGGAAACCCAACTCCAGAAGAGAAAAGAACATCGCTCCTGTCTCTAGGGGGAGACGGGGAAGGCCAAAAGAGGGCCTCAGAAGATCCTTCAGCTTGTCACCGCACACACTCGTCAACTCATGGGTAAGTGCCGTTTTGAGATTACGCAAATTTGTGCTCTTCTCATAAAATGAGGCAAACCTCGCCCTCAGCAGTCTGAGCACATCATCCTTCCGCTTGTCTTTCACGGCTTTCTTGATCGCAAGCACGATCTTATCATTCTTCTCTCCGGCATCCCCACCCTGCATATAAGGAGCACACCCAGGAAGAAGGAAGGGAGGTGTGAGGCAATGCACAGCGATGGATGACATGCGTCTGCTCGATCGATGTCTCTTGCGACGTCATGAGTCACAGGATATGTTCACACACAAAATGTGGAAGAGACACAAGAAGCAAGGACTCACGTGGAAAACAAGTGAGCGGCCCAAGGAGGTCCCCTGCCCTGCCCCATCGCAGTCGGGGTCGGCACTCTCCGAAGAGTCGGAGGAGGCCCCACTTTCCTTCTCTTCAGGAGACTCCTCAAGCTTTGCGCCCCCCCCCTTCTGCTTTTTCTTGGAGGATGCGGCACCGCTGTCTGCACCCGTCCTCTTTTTCGCAGTAGTGCTTTCCGCAGCCACATCTGCGGGATCTTCTTCAACGTCGACGTCCATCGAAGTGGATGAGCTGCTGGAACCTTGTAGAGGTACACCAGGAACAGCGCCGTCTCCATCCTCAGACACCTCAGCCTTCCCCTTCGAAGTCTTCCCCGTCTTCATAAACTGCTGAGCTTTCGATTCATCCTCGAAAATCCCGTACTCAGCATTTTGAAAGCCCTTCAATTGCTCCTTACACTCCGCCCACGAAAAGTACACACCCGGACTCCGCCCTCTACGAACAGCGTAAAACTTCTTCATTGATGAAATTCCACCCAGTCAACCTACCTCCAAAATTGCACCACTTGCCCCCGCGACTCACCAACGTTTGGCTTTCCCAAATAACCCTCCGACGACAAGTGCATGATGACTGAAAGGCGAAAATGTCACTCGCATATACATTGCAGTATTAAGAAGACTGACCAAAAAGCTCCTTTCCTGCTTTTGAAAGATTGGGGTGGAGCCTGATGGGGCGGCGTGCATGCTCATTGGCGCGGAGGCGCGCGCCGCCGTGCCAGGCGCGGAGTGCGCGCGCCGCCTCATCAATTAAATTCAAAAATTTTACCTGGCTCGCGATCAGATGCCAAAACTTCGAGTTTTGCCTCTTATCCCTCTCAGTTTTCTGGCAATGATGGAAGTCAAATCGTCATATCTGAAGGCCTCCATTTCTTCTCCCTGTATAAAGAGTCGAACAGGAACAGCGTGTGATCCTCTATGGCTGTGTGGAAGCTGGTCCTCTAGTACATCACCCTTTTTTTCGGAGCTGTCTCCGAAGTTTCTGGGGCGGGACTTCGATGTAGGTCGACGCGATCCATTCTCTTCCCGATTTATTTCTGTTTCTCTGCCGTAAAACGTACTGACCGCTGAAAGAGCCCTTGATGGCACACCTTCACTCCTCCTCGGCCTCAAGGTCGAGCTGGACGCTTCAGGAGCATCTCACGAACAAACTCGAAAAATGGGCGAGCAACGGAGACGATATCAAAAAAGAAGGGTGGAGTGCGGTGAAATTCATTCTCTTGAAGTTTAAGGAGAAATGGGAGGAAGGGATTCGAGAGGATCCGCAGGTGGTCAGTGGGCTCTGAAGGATTCGGCCGAATGCTTTGCATGTATCCCGTCGCAGCTCTTTTTCTCAAGTCTTATGGCCAAAAAAGACCCTTCGTTGTTCTGTCTCTCCCAGTTTGCTTTTTGCTTGTCAATAAGAGCCTTTCCTCGTGTCTGTAGACGCATTGCCTTCCATTTTTGGTTGCCAGGACTTCCCTTCCCCCCCTCGCCTTCTGTCCTTGTGCTTGGGTCTTTTTGATTCTGGTGTGATTCTGATTGTCTTTGCAAGTTCTAGGTACTCTTCCTGTTGCCTGAAAAACTCCCAGACACATTTCGTTCTGTCTCCACCAAGGCTCACCTCTCTGACTCCTTCAAAACGCGCCCTTTGTGCTTCCATCTGACCCTCCATCCCTCCACCCAGGCTCTTCTTGTCTTCGACGTCCTCGATCGCTTCCTCAAAGACGAAGACTCCGTGAAGGACAAATTGGACGATCACGAGAATGGTGCGGAAGTCCTCGAAATCATTGGCAAAATTCTCTCATTCACCTGCGGTCTCTCAGGGGGGCTGTCGGCTGAAGTCAGAGCTCGAAGGCGGGCCTGTGCCTCCCGACTTCTGCAGATCTATGACCCTCCTTGCTTTCGTGCCTCTATCCCGTTTATGCAACGGCTGTGCCAGTATTCGTGGGAGGGCAAGGGAGAGGAGACGGGGGGTGTGAGTGCCGGGGGGGGGGCGGATGGGGATGGGGAGGGCACGGGAGGGAAGGGGTCTCCCCTTTCCGATGAGTCGTTGTTTTCTGTAGTGACTTCCAACCTTCCTCCTCTTCATAAACGGACAGCGCTGTTCAGAGGGTTTCAGGAGGTAGCGGAAGTTGCTCACACAGTCTTCGGTCATGTGGTCAAGAAGGGGGGATTGAAGAAATACCATGGAAAAAAGAAGAAAAACAAGAAGAAAAAGAAAAAGCAAGGCTTGCCAGAAGAGAAGGAAGGAGACGGGGAGGAAGATCCGACCACAGCTTCAGCAGAGAAGCACGAAAAGGAGAAGCATGGGGAGGGTGGAAAGCAGCAGAAAAAGGGACGAAAGTCGGGGGAGGGAAAGAAAGGGAAAGGGGAGGCTGCCGATCTAGATCAGGACGATTCCTCTAGTGATTCGGACAAGGAAGAAGATCGTGAGGGGGAGAGTGGGGAGTCTGACGGCTCACCGGCCCGCCAAAATTCCACAGAAGGGGCGGGACAGGCAGACCCTTCAGCCTCGTCCTCCTTGCAGCCGCTTGTGAGGGACACACGAGGAAAGGGTTTTCAGGTCACAGTCGTGCCTTTCGGCTCTGCCATCTCAGGATCGGGTCTCGCCTCCTCAGACCTGGACGTTCAGGTCCTACTCGAACTGCCCCCGCAGCCTCCCTGCAGCGACTCCCCCCCCGAACCCCTGTTCTCCGATCAGCCCCCCCCGCCCCCCGACCCACAACCGCAGGAGCAAAGGGGAGTGCCCCGAAGGATTCCCTCAGCAAAGCACGCATGTGCAATCCTGGAGCCCTACCTCAAACGAGTGGGATATAGCGTCCAGGTTGTGGGCAAAGCCCGGATTCCGGTCCTGAAGTGTCATAGAACCATTTCGATGAAATTGAAGACCAGAGAGGAGGCCGAGAAGGAGGAGGAGGAAAAGAGGAAAGCAGAGGTGCAGAAGGAGAAGGAGAAGTATGAGGCGGAGAAACAGGCGAGAGAAGCGGCACGACGGCAGGCAAAGCGCATGTCTGGCCGTTCTCACAGAGGAGTGAAATTTGGGGGGAACCAGGAGGGGAAGGGGGGTTGGGAAGTTTCTGGTTCAGTCGATCCGTGGGAGAAGTCCCCGGTGGGAGAAAAGGCTTCAACGGTTTCCAGTGGATCCGGTTGGGGGCCGTGGGGGCCGAAGAAAACTCCCGCCCAAGATGGATCCGGTTGGGGGCCGAGCAAGAGTGCCGCCCCGAGTGGATCCGGTTGGGGAGCGAATGAGAGCGCCGATCCGAAAGGATCCGGTTGGGAGCCGAGCAAGAGTGCCGCCCCGAGTGGATCCGGTTGGGGGGCGAAAGAGAGCGCCGATCCGAAAGGATCCGGTTGGGGGCCGAGCAAGAGTGCCGCCCCAAGTGGATCCGGTTGGGGGGCGAAAGAGAGCGCCGCTCCAAAAGGATCCGGTTGGGAAGTGTCTGGTCCGGTTGTTTCAGGTTGGGACGATGTTTGCGGAGGCGCTCCTGCTGCACTGAAAGTTGACGAGACGACGCGGGGGGCGGGGTCGGAGGTCCCGGTCCGCCCGAGAAAGAAAGTGCAGAATCGCCCCCTTCAGAAACTGAACAGCCCAGAAAAGGAAGAGAAGAAAGAAGCGGAGGGGAATGGAATGACGGAGGGGACGGTGGAGAAACCTGAGGAGGCCACAAATGTGATGTCCTTGAAGGAGGCACGGAAGAGAAGAGCGTTGAAAGAAGAAGAGGTGAAGGTCCACATATGCCTCGATATCTGCTTTGTGAATCCAGTCTCTATTCACAACACACGTCTCCTCTTCTCTTACGCCACCTGGCTCCCCGATCCCCGACCCTTCCCCGGGACCTCTCTCTCTCTTCCGTCAGGAGAAAGACCGGTTGCTCCAACGAAGACCCTCTGCCCGATTCCCCTCGTGAAGGTCAGAGAGAGATCTTCTCTCCCCCCCTTGAAAAGCCACTTTCTTTTGCGGTCTTTCTTGCTGCCTCCTGCCTGCCTGCCTGCCTGCCTGCCCTTTGCGTCTGTCTGTCGTCGGTGTCTTGTCTGTGTGTATGTCTACGAAGAGAAATCGAGGGAGAAGAAACGTGTAGTCTGACCGACAGATTGCACGCACTTCCGTCTATCTGCTGTCAGCTCCCATGTCTGTATGGCGCGCGCGCGCGCGCGTGTGTGTGTGTGCGTGTTTGTATGTGTGTATGTGTGTGCATGCGTGTGTGTGTGTGTGTGTGTGTGTGTGTGTGCAGGCACTGGCTTGCCTCGTCAAGTTGTGGGCAAAGTCCCGGGAAGTGTGCGGACAGCAGAAGGGCCACCTGTCCGCGTATGCACTCAACTTGATGGTAGTCCACTACCTTCAGAGGTGCCAACTAGACGCGAAGAATCTCAAGCCCGGTTCCCTCTCATCCCCCCGCTTCCTTCTTCCCAATTTCCAAGAACGTGCTGCCCCTTTCATCCCCACTAAAGACGAAGAAGAAGAAGGGGAGTGGGAGGACGAAGATGCAGACGAACGGTGTCTGTCCGTCTCTCCGGGACACCAACACAGACCCCCCGCCAACGCTGCCTTCAGCCATCCGACCTGGGGTCTCAACGAGCGCGTCCGATACGAACCCCGCGCCCTCGATTTCTTCATCACCCGCTCCACCACGATTTATGCCAATGACATCTTCCGACTGAACCGAAACTACAATCCCCTCATCCCCCCCCCCTGCGACGTACAGGCCCCATACCCCGACCCAGACCCCCTCACGGCATGGGGTCTTGCGGGGTGGGGGGCTGATTTGAAGGGGGCGGAGATTTCCAGAGAGGCAGGAAGTAAGGGGCGTTCGGTAGGTCCCTGGGGAGTGGAGAGGGAGTCCGAGTATCGCAGTGCCCTCCAGGATCAGTTTGGAGATTCCCCGCTCGCGTCTCTCCTGCGCGGTTTCTTCGTCTACTTCGCAAGAGAGTTCGATCGGGAAGGATCCGTCGTCTCCGTGCGCACGTCTCCCACCAATGCGCATCCTTCCAAAACAGAAGTTGCTCGCAGAGTCTCTCAGTTCGATATTGAGAGAGAGAAAAGGCGGGCGGAGAAGGAGCGTGAGAAGCAAAGTCGGGAGCAGGAGAATGCAAAGGAAGAGAACAAGGGAGACAAGAAGGAGAAGGCGGGAGGGACGTCTCCCTCTCCCTCCACAGCGCAGAGACAGAACAAAATGTCGAAAGAGTCGTCCTCTGACCCGACGTTTGGTTGGGGGGCGCCCCGAGTAGAAGAAGGGAATCAGGCGTGGGTAAGTGATTGGGGAAAGACCGGGGGGGTCGATGAAAGTCCGTGGGGGAAACCATCCGCAGAGCGTGCTGTGGGGGGGTGGGGAAAGTCTGCTGGAGAAGGAGGAGGGGGCGGTTGGGGAGGGGTGAGTGGCGGTGTGTCCGCGTCTGCCCCTGGTCCCGACAGTGCTGCAGGTCAGACAGGCGGATGGGGGGATGTACTCGGGGGGGAGGGAAAGAAGAAAGAGGGGGAGGAGAAAGGGTCCGGGTGGGGTGGGCTGGCGGTCAACGTCGAGGATGGGTGGGGGGATCATGATGTCACCTCGAGTGACCGGGCAGACTCTCCAACGGGAAAGGACGGGTTTATCGGGATGCCACCGGAGGAGGAGCAAGAAGAAGAGGGGGAGAACCCCTCGACGCACACCGATCCAGATGAGGAAGATGCCCCCTTGTCTGTAGGCAGGCTTGAGGGCTACAGCAGAAAACAGGGCACACTCGAACAAGAGACCATGAAGAAACTCGCCAAACAGCCGGGGATATGGGTAGAGGACCCGCTCGAGCCCGACCGCGTGATTCGTCAGTCAACGTGGATTTATTTGTATCATATCGATCTCCCACTCGCTTTGAAAGGCGACAACAGGAAAGAAGAAAGGAAGCATCAATAAAGGAATTCTTTTCGCCAACTGACCTGGAAAATATGTAGCCTCCTGGCCCGGCTCGATTAGGCATTTATATCAGTGGGATTGTGTTTGTACTCCGGCCTTTCTCTCTTCGAGATGTTTTTTCCCTCTCTCTCTCTGTGTCATCAACTGTCCGTTGTTTTCTTCTTTTCTTCGAAAGAAACAAAAAGAAATCAGACAGCCCCTTCATGCGTGTGGTTGCTTGCTTGCGTGCCTGTCTGAATCAAAAAGAAAAGGAAAGGGAAGATCAATCAATGGATCGATCAATGGATCCATTCCTGCATGGATGCAGACGCACGCGAGTTTGAGAAGTTGGACGAGGAGCTCGAGAGGGCAGCGTCTCTTCTCACAGGAACTCCCAACCGACGATTCATTCTCTGTCCTCTTTCAGCAGAGTCACCAAACACCGCCAAGGCTCCCTCCTGTCGCTCCTTTGAGGAGCTGTGCGGTTTGAAGGAAGGGGCGTGTCTCGGTCTTGGAGATCAGGATGGGAGGAAGACCAAGAAGAAGAAAAGGAAAACGAAACAGAAGAAGCAGAAGGATGCGGAGACGGCAAACGAACCCCAACCGTCTGACCAACCCCCAAAACCCGACAACGCAGCCCCGCAAGAAGATCACCCCAACAAGCCCAAACTCTCCCTTTCCCTCCCCCCATCCCTCTCGACCCAGGAGGCCCCCCACCTGGCCTCTTCAACTCGCGACATCCCTCCCTCCTCCGGCACCCACGAAGAACACCAGGCAGAGACCAAAGGGACCTCCACACCCAAAAACGACCCTCATCTCCCTGAGGCCCTCGATGCTTCATCAAAGGCGGCCGCTCAGGGGGAGCAGCAATCCCGGGGGGTGGAAGGAGACGGTCAGGAGGAAGCTGAGTCTCCGACCGCTTCCCAGAAAAGACAGAAGAGAAACAGAACAAAGAGGAACAAGAAGAACAGGAAGGCAAACGAGGAAAATGCAACAGCAAGTCAACCACGGCAGCAGAACACAGAGTTCGCTGCTTCCTTCTCTTCCACCGCATCAGCTGCTGCTGCAGCTTCCACCGCCACCCCCGAGACCCCCTTGCAGACGATGACCGCACAGATCCATACCCTCAACACCGCTGCGCGAAGATTGGAGGGTGGTGATGACCAGAAAGCTGCCTTCGCACGCGAGGCTCTCAAGTTGGTCAGCAAACTGGTGGAGATAATTGTGCAGCCAGAAGGCGGGGAGGGAGAGCGGAACACTACTGACGGGCGTTGAGTCAAAGGAAGGGAAAGGGAAAGAGGAAGGGGAGGAAAGGAAAGCGAAGGGAAAAGCAATCGCAATGGAAGGAGAGAAACGCAGTCATGTGTTTTTGGAGAGATTGAAAGAACTTACTGTCTGTCTGATGGGGGGGAGGGAGCCATCTGTCCGTCTTTTTTCTTCTTCTCTCTCTAGTCGGTGCATCTGTGTATGTGTGTGTTTGACTGTGTGAAGGTGTGAAGGGAGTCTGCCTGCCATGACGGTCCCTGCAGGTGTGTATGTGCATGGCCGCATGGCTTTGCTCTCTCCTCTCCTCTCCTCAAACCTTCTCTTTTGCATTTGGGGGGGAGGGGGGGAGGCAAAGAGCTCCGACGAGAGAGCGGGAGGGGGCGAAGGAACATTGGGCCAAAGTGAATAAATAGCCATTGATTGTCGAGGTAGAATTTGAAACGCATAAAGGTTTTTTTTTTTTGTCCCCTATCTGCTTTAGAAAGTGCTCGTGCTCTGTCTCTCCCTCTCTATTGCGCTACCCTTCTCTGTTTGTTGCATGTCGGATCCTGTCTGCCTGCCTGCCCGGTTTCCTTCCCTCCCCAGAACAAGAAGAAAGCTGTACGTCCTGCTGTCCATCCGGTGCATGCTATTGGTGCGTTGAAGCGCTCGCTGTGCGTGCGTGTGTCCTGAACAGGAAAGGTCGACTCTGCCCTTCCGTTCCGATTTAATCTGTGTTTTCGGACTCCAATCGGATTTCTTGCCATGTTTTCCTTCCCTCCTTCCTTCCTTGCTTGGTTCCCCCCTCTTTTCTTTCTGGGTCAGTTTCTTTCAAGTGTCGTCCCAAGCTCCTCCCCTCCTCTGAGCAACGGGAGACCCTGTGTCTCGTTTGCTTTATGTGTTTCTGTTCTGTGAGTAGTGGTGCTGTATTCTGTATTCCATCCAGCGACCCACAAGGCTCTGAACGGGGTGCGGAGGCCTCTCAGTGGACATGCAGGCTCTTTCTTTATCCAGAAAGGGGCAGGCAGGCAGGCAGGCAGGGGCCCTTGTGACTTTTTCTTTATTTCCTGTTTCGTGGGGGTTCGGACATGCTGTCTTGTTGCAACAAAATGAACGAACGAGAACATTCAGCCTTTCACGTCAAGATGTGCTGATGGAAGCCCAAACAGTTGTTCGTCATCCAAACGGATTATATATTAATAAGGGGATGGGAGGGGGGGTTCGGTGCGGCTCTTCGGCTGCTTGGTGAAAGACTGGAGGAACAGAAGTAAAAGAGAACAGAAGAAACGAAAGAGAATAAATAAATCGCACGTGGAGCAGATGGTCATGCTAGAGAACGTGCCTGCCTGGAAGGGGAAGAATGAAGGAAGGATTTGAGGCGGCTCTGAAGCGAGGGATTCTCAGGAGCCCCGACAGACGCACTTCTAAAAGCTTTTGATGGCACCGATTTTGAAGAAGAAATGTTGAAGGAAAGGGAAGAGAAACTGAAGAATCAATCGATCAATGCAGAGTGACTCCCGCGAATGAAGAGAGAGGCAAAGCAGAGCACATTTTCAATCGAATTCATGTCGTGGAAGTGTGCATCGAAGAAACAAGACAAGAACTGTTTTTGTCGGTGTCTCTCGAGTCCAATCCTGCATGCATTGGAACAGGCAGGCAGGCAGGGTGTGTGGAGAAGCATTTTTCTTTTCCGTTCGCTTCCGTTGCCCCGACGGAAAGGAATGGCGGTGGGGGTTGTTCCGGAAAGAGAAGCAAGAGGTGCAGGAAAAGCAGCTAGGGAGGACGTGCACTGAAAGGGATGATGGAAGAGAACGACAGATGGGGGGTTCTTCCTTCCTCTTTCTCTCTCTCTCTCTCTCTTTCTCTCTCTTTTTCTTTCCGTGTGGGTCGACAGAAAAAGAGAAAGAAAGAAAGAAAGAAAGAAAGAAAGAAAAAGAAAGAAAGAAAGAAAGAAAGAAAGAGAGAGAGAGAGAGAAAGAGAAAGAGAAACGGAACACCATGTATGCTCATGATCTCGTTCCGACGCGCTTTCAAAAATCAATGAGTCGGTCTGTCTGTCTGAATACCTCTGTCTGTCAAAGGTGCATCGATCGTTTCTCTTCTCTTCTCTCTTTCTCTAGTCCTTCCTTCCTTGGCTGCAAGGGTACTCACTCATTTTTCGTGTCGGTGGGGGACGGGTTGCTTTCTGAATGGAAGAACAGCGTTGTTGTCTATCTCCGTTTTAAAGCAGGAAACAGGCTGGCGGGGCGGTGGGAACAGCTGACAGGCGTCAGTATCGAAACAATGGGGGGGGAGCAAGGCTCGGGAGCTTGACTCGATGAGTCTGGAGCCTTGGTCTGGCTCCGACATCGCAAGAGTGGAATTAAGCAAATAAATTTTAAGGAAAGAGTGTCGTACACTGGGCAGATCGACGAGTGGTCCTGAAATGCAAAGGTCAGGAAGGAGAGGACCCGCAGGTCTCCCAGCGTCTCTCTGTGTATCAATATAAATAAGCATCATTGGAGCATCACCCTGTGTTTTTTCGTCTTCGTTTCGGTTTCTTGATGGCTCTATTCTGAGCTCTTTTCTGGGGCTTGTTAAAAGAACAACGGCACTGTCGCAGTGCCTGAAACGTTGTTGCAGCTACAGTTTACCAGCTGCCAGCCAATCGCATCCGCAAATCAAGTTCGAATCTGCTGTTCGATCATATACTTTCCATGCACCAGGTCAAGAAAAAACCAGGTGGTATTCGATCTAGTATTCGATGAAAGAGTGCAAAACCATTGCAGGTCACTATTTCGGTCACTACATATTAACTTACTCAACATCATACTCTAAAATTCTGAATATTAAAGTAGATATTAAACTTATAATTAAAGAATATATATATATATATATATATATGATTGATTGATTGATTGATTGATTGATATGTTCCGCCCTAGGGCCTTCCCGCTATGTCTATCTGTCGCCAGAGCTAGTAGGGCGGGGCGTTCCCTAGCCTAAGCTGAGGTATCAGACCCCGCCCTCAGGGCCCGCCAGAGTTTGTTACCCTGGCCGCTGCTGCATGATTGTTCGTTATTCGAGCCACGGCCCACGGCTCTGGATCCGCGTTGGCTTTCCGGCCTGAAAATCAATCTAAAACGGCATATGATTTAGGCTTCCTCGCTCTTCTTGTTTGCTTTATCAATCTTCTTCTGTGGCTCCCTCCTTCCCCACCCTAACGCTCCTTCGGTCATCTCTAAGTTATCAATTATCTCCTCATATTCTTTTGTTAGCTAGTTTGTTAGTCTCTCGATCGCCCGCTGCCTTCCGGTGATTTCTGCATGTCTGGCCGCCAGAGCGTCTCCCTCTATGTGTCCGTACCATCCTAGACACTCCTCAAACACCCTCCATCTGAATGACGCCCATCCCAAAAACTCATCCACTCTGGCATGACATTCATTCAACAGAAAGCAGAAAAGCATCGAGTTGTCTCTTTTTCCCTCTTCTCTGTTGAGCCCTTCTCTTTCTGATTATACATAGATAGTAGATAGATAGATATTCCTTATATGAGTGCCTTATATTGAATTCAAAAATAAATTTAAGATTTTCAAACAACTTCAGAACGAGTATAGTGAATGAAATGATACTGAAATACAGATATGCATTGTCTCTATACTATATAATTTGGACCAAAACTTAATTTTTATTAATATTAATTAAAACTATGAATGGTAGTTAAGAGCCACCAAGAAACTCAGTTCTGAAACTGTAACTCGGTGGCTTATATAACGGCTGTCTGAGCCTGTCTCATTACTATTTTATTCCAGAGCTATCCAGAGCCCAACTGGTGTTACAGTGGTATGCCTGCAGCCTACTGGCTTTATAATACAACTGCTTCAATTCATGTATTCATTCATTCATTTCCTCTCCCTCTCTCTCTCATTAATTAATTAATTAATTAATTAATTCATTCATTCTAATTCATTCAGTCATTCATTCAATATGACATTCATATACTTCAATAAAGTGAAAAGATTTGTACAAATAGTATAGCTAAACAACATTTATTGGCTGGTTTGTGGAGCATGATATTAGTACTGCTTGCTGACAAGTTGCTGTTGGTAAAATGATTAGTGTTGCTGCATGTCATATTTACCGGAATGAAACTCAGTCAATTCAATTGCTGCGTAACCAGGTTGACCCGTCGACCGGGAGAGACAGAGACAGGAGGGAGCATTGGAATTCTTTTTGGGCCGTCGTCAGCATTCGAACTTGGGGCTCTGTAGCCCGAGGACCCGCCTGACGGTTCTCTAAGCAACTCTCGCTCTGTCCTGCTCTCTTCTTCTGGGGAATGTGGCAGTTGTGGTTCTTCCTCTTCTTCGTGCAACTCGCCGACTTGCCGCCCCCCCCCCCTTTCCTGTCTCTGCTCTTGTAGCTCTTGTGCCCCTGTCTGGGGGCTTCCGAGCGACCGGGCTGCTGGAGGAGACGATTCGGACAGGCCGTCTCTCTCATTCCCCTTTTCAACCTCAGGCTCCTTCGTTTCGCCCTTCAGATGGCGTCTGCCACCACCTTCCCCCTTACTGAACTTCGGGGAGCAGCAGTACAGAAGCACTCCTGCTGCAATCACCGAAATGATTGACGCCCCCAGGGCTCCAAGAAATGAGACTGCGTATCGCGAGTGCAACGCACCCACTGCTGCAGTCCCAACTCCCAACACAATGGAAATGTATCCAAACGATTTGTGAACGATTTCCCACGCGAGCCGTAAACACGTCCTCTTATCCCCCGGTTCAGCCTTGTGGGGCCTGAAAAACGCATTAATCGGCTGTAACAGACCTAGGCACATCACCACCACACCCATGCACGCGTGTGCATACAGAGACCCCTGAGGCTTCCACTGATCCAACACCTGAAACTGCGACAACGCAACTGTCCATCCAGCAACTCCGATTGCAAGTCCGCTCAGCTGGAGGATCAGGTGAAGAAAGAACCAAAGGGGGTCATGGCGCTTTCCAAACGCTGCGGTGGCTACGCCAAGCGGCAGCAGAAACCCCCAACCCACCACCATCAGCGCACCGTGGGCTTGGATATAGACGTCTCTAGAACTGCAGAGTCGCATGGAATCGTCGATTTGCGCTAAAGTCAGTCCAGAATTTCCTAATGTCAGGAGGTTGCAGGTCCCATATGCATGAATTGATTTCACTTTGAACAATCTGGGGGCTCCCGTGCCTTCTGGTGTTCCCACCAATGCAGCCTGATACCCCCTCTCCAACGTCCCTGCAGATCCGCAAGTCTTGCACCCTAGGGCGGTGTTTCCTTCCTCTCGCGCCTTCTGAAGCACCAACTCATTTCCCGCATCGTCCAACTTAAAAACCCTACAGTGGATGTTGGAGCCTGAGCGGGGAGATTCAAGAACCTCGAAGCCGCTGCTGTAGCAGACCTCCACGTCAACCAGACAATGAAGACTGTGTTGCTGCGGCTCTGTTAGGGTGTTCGTACCCGGGCTGTCAAGAAGACGACCCCGATCCGCACAGAAAGTGTCCATAATGTAGCCCTCGACACACTCTGACGCAGCAGAGATCAAGTGAGGCATTGCAAGATTCAGCATCAGCAGATGCAACAGGGGATACAAAGATCGCATGACGCAAAACGTGAACGGGGCCAAGTGTTGTTTGAACTTCCGGTCGAAAAAAAAACTCAAGTAGACTGGCACGAGTGATCATTCAATGCAATTTGTCTCACAGGGACGCTTGCGTGTGTACGCAAGTGCTCAGTGTGTGTCAGTGTGCAACATCACAGAGAATCTACTTTTGAAAAGTGAGCTAGGACACATGTAAATGAAATTCATTTTGCAATTAACATGCGAGCAATTAACGGTTTGCATGCAACATCTATGCATGCACCCCATAATTTTTTGTGCATGCGCAACATCGTTTGTCGCGCGCGCGCGTTCCTTTATACCGTATATTTCATCACACTTTGCCCACTTTGAATTTTCTATACAAAAACTAGCCTTGGGGGGGTACTTCTGGCTGACCATTCATAGGCTGTGCGGCCCGGGCGTTCATGGCAGAGCACGCATACTAGGCGGCACACTGCAGCTTCTTTGCACATAGCGTCAAATCGGCTCTGCCACTGTGGCTGGGGAATAGAGACTAGGTCCAATTTACATAGTCGGTGGGGGTGGTTGCTATCCAGTAC
>JAHBMJ010003150.1:0-11708 GCA_018398765.1 Chromera velia
GGCTGCTGTGTTTGGCCTTGGTTCTGAGCCGGGGCTTGCTGCTGTGAGGTCATTGCTGCTCTCTGTTTCATCCTGTGCAACTGTTCCATCACCTCTGCTCCCTCATCGTTCTTGCTCTCATCACCGCTAGACTGCTCCTGCTCTTGCTCGGACTCTGAGGGAACTGGGATTTCTTCTAGCCCCTGAGGATTCTGGATCCACTCTCCCTCTGTGGCTGCCGGCTCCCGACCTGTGTCCGTGGAACCTGCAAGCACAGGACTGGAGGCGGGGTCACCTCCGTTGTACCCCCATTCAGAAAGGATGCCTTTTCGAATGACCGAAACATTGACAGGATGCACAGAGCGCATGATAAATGGGACACCCTCAACCCCAAATTCCACCACCCTGACTGACTGACGCGACTCCCTGCGGATGTAGTTCCCCCGCCTCCCCGGAAGGTCAGCCGTCTTCCTGACCGTCTTCGGTGCATGCGGTTTGAAGACAACCTGATCTCCACACACAAAGCGGAGGTCCTGGTGTGAGCCATGCTTCTTGTTGTGAGGCGATGTGCCGATCTCGGAACTATACACCGCTCGATATGTCTGCACAACTCCCTCCACTAGCTCGGGAATGAGCTCATGGGGCCAATTTTTAACTCTGAGCATGGTTGACGTCAGAGAGCGAATAATCTTGATCGCATTCTCAGCAGGGCCCTGGGAGGGAGAGTGGTAAGGTGCACTCTTGTCGAAGTGTGTGAATGGCATCACCTCCCTCATCCTTACACTCTTGAGGAGAGCTTCATTGTCACTGCGGAACATCTTGGGATGATTGTGTGGTGGTGGGAGGAGACTTCGATTCTCTGCAGTGAAGCGGACGTAATGATCGGGTGTGTCTCGTTTCATATCAAGGGCCATCACATCGATGTCACGAGAGTGAGTCTCGGCAATGACGGAGATTGGGTAGCCCTCGATATTTCCCACGTCCCCATAAATCAACTCCCCATACCTCTGCGTCTCCTTCTGTCTTCTGTCAGGGACAGGCTTGGGCATGTGGTAGGTTGCATTCCTCTCTTCACACAGACTGCACGCTCTCCACACTTCTTTCCTCACCTTCTCTGACACGGGGACATTTCTTTCTCTCAGCGTTGCTACGATTCGGTTGACATCGCAGTGAACTAACCGCGCATGCCAAGCCATGAGTTCGTTGGGATCCTCAATCAGTCTGCCTCTCCTCCCCTTCTCGATGTCTTTCACTTTGAGCAGCTTGGCAACGTACGCATTCACCTCAAGCGACGGCTGCTGACGGCAAGGACGTTGCCCCACCGGGGCCATCGTGAGATAAGGGAGATTCGAGCCCTCTCCTCCTTGCGGAGCAGTGATTTCGATTCTGATCGGCTGCTCCCCTTGGTCGATCAACGTGACATAGTTGGCCCCCTGCAGTGGGCCCGGCAGGCCATCATCAATAACCACCCCTTTCCCCCTCAGCAGATGTCTCGTCTTCACCCCCTTCTTCGTGATGTACCCAATCGCATCGACATCCTCTATCCCACCTGTCTCCCATCGTCTGCCTGTCACTCGGACTGCCCCATACGATCCGACCCCAAATCCCTTTGCCTTCCTGTCTGTCGTACTCATCACCAAATCGACTGGCACCTCCCACACAATCCTGTCAGGGTCAAGTGTGTCCCTGCAGAAGAGGCAGTGACTCGCACAGGAGTCTGGGTGAAGTCTCTCGTCATATCCCCCCGTGCTGGTGTCAGAATCCTCATCCCCTTCCGCCGCAGATGCGACGGTCATCCATGACTCCAGGAACAGGCCTGCAGAGAGTGATCTAGGGGATTCGGTGTTTTCTTGGACATCCGACTGTCGGCCGATAGGGGGATAATTTGCCCCGCCACCGCCTGTCATTGTCCTTGTGGGTTCTATACCTGGATGCACTGTGTACATAGATGCAGGTGGATGTTCTGTCTGAATGGAAGCATGAAGATAGATAGTCTGCATGGAGGCAAGTGGAATTGTTGCTGGATTCTGTCCTACTGGTTGTCTTCCTACTTCCTCACTGCCTGGACAGTACTTGGCAAAATGACCTCTCTTGTTACATTTGTGACATTGCACGTTCTTTGCCCAGCACTCAGGGTGACCGACCGGATGCGAGATGTAGTACCCACAATTCACACACCCACCTGTAGACCGAGGGTTCGTCTGCCAAGGTTGAGATGGGTAAGACGGTTGGCGGCCATCAGCTCTGGGATCCCTCTGCTCATACTGCCTGATCATCCCCCCCCCACTCCTGGGTGCAGACTGCGCTGGATACCGCCCGCTCCCTCCATACGCATTCTGTGCTGGGTAACGAGGACCTCCCCTATACTGTTGCTGCACGGATCCCGGAGCCGACCCCCTTGGAGGGATCCCTGCTGTACCCACAAAGTGCGCCTCAAGAGCTGCCTGTGTCAACATCGGCATGAGTGTACTCAGGGCAGATTCGGGAGACATCTGCATCGGTCCCGGCGTTAGTTCGGTTGGGTGGGAGAGGCGAGGCTGCTGCTCTTGGACTATGTGCGTGTGAGTCATGTGAGCTTGGGGCAGAGATCCATTGGCTTGTAATGCTGTCATCCAGAGAGGCTGATTGGTAGATTTGTTCTCGGGTTTATGCTGTCCTTCTGATCTCTCTGCCTCCCCAAACGCTTTCAGAAATTTTTCTCTCTTCTGTCTCTCGATGTCTGACTCCCACCTCGCGAATGTGTCTTCTCCATTCTTCCCTATTTTATTTTGGACCGCCTGGACCAGTGGTTCGTATTTGTTGTAGTCAGTTTCGCCCAGCCTAGTCTCAAGAAGCGACCCCAAATTCTGAGGAAGGGCCCCCTGGGTATATCTTGCTCGGTCTTCGTCTGGGATTGTCACTCCACAACACTCGCAGAGTGTCATTAGATGATCTGTGTCTTCTAACAGCTTCTGAGGGTTACGGATATAATCCGTTCTTGCCTGCATGGAGCCAAGGTTCTCCCAAGCCTCTGTGATCGTCTTTTTTCTGTCGCTCTTCCTAGCCTTCGTGGCTTCCTCGACAGCATCCCAAACTTGCTTGAGATACTGGGCTGAATCTGGGTTGTTTGCGCTATTCAGGATATTCTGTGCGTACCACTTCTGGACGACCTTCTCAACTGCTACTGCGGCCCTCCTGTGCTTCCGCACTGCCAGCTTGAGCTGTGCGATCTCCTAAAGGTGTCTGGATTCACCGTCAGCTAGAGTCTGGTATACTGAATTTCCATCCCTCTGTACCCAGCATTCAGTCTTGTATTTCTCGATAATCCATTTGTTTGTGAGGAAGGGGAAGACTGGCTTCTTCATATCTGACGACTCCGAATCTCCCAACTCCATCTCCTTCGGTTCCGCCCGCCTGGGAGCACCACAAGAAAAGTTTCCTTCGGTCACCTCTAAAAGATCCCTAATCTCCAGGATCCTGGACTTCACGAGGTTTTCTCTCTATTCGTATCGCGAATCGATACGCCTACTGCCTATACGAGTCTCCAATACTGCACTTAACGTCTGTCCTAAGGTTTTGCTTACATACCTACATTCTGTCCTACGGAGATCCTTATACGTACGTTCCTACCGTCTCTTGAGGAGGACTGTTCTAGAATCGATCCTTCACTCTCATCGGTTTCTTCTCTTCACTTAATTGCTCAATCCGACTCGATCACTTTTCTCTTCTTTTCTTTTCTTTGTACATGCATGCATGCTTTTTTATTCAAATACGTTTGGATCTCGCAATGCGCGCGAATCCCGTGATCTTGAGTGACTTTGACGCTCGTACTGCGCGCGACAGCCCTGCGAGGCGGCGAGATGCTATATGAAGAGCGGCTTGGGCCCTACCGGAGCCGAACTTCCCAGTCAACTTGAAAGTCAATTTCCTATACAAAAGATTTTTTTATATATACATTAAACATTGCATTCTAGTTCTTTTTTTTTTTTTAATGTATTGGATCTATAACTATAGACCAAACATAATCATCTCACGATTCTGATTCTCACATACAAAATCATCTATTACTTTTTTTAATACTACTACTAGTATCATATTAAAATGAACTAAAATGAACTATGTTTCAAAGTTTCCTCTGAATTTCTCCCTTATACTTTTAAATTCTGATTAAAATTGAAACAACAACAGTTGAACAACTTCCAAATTTTACCATTTCAAAGTTTTAACTGTAATCGCTTGGGGCATGAGAAGACTGAGCTTTGAGTCACGCATACAAAAAAATGGGTTTCCTCCATGAGATCGAAGCGAGGCCCCGAGCCACTGTCGTAGATCAATTGACCCCATGTACCAAGTTCCATGGAGAACAATTAAACGAAGAATTTTGGGGGAATTGACAGGCTGGGGCAAATTGTCTATGGGGTGGTTTGCAGTGAAGAAAGACCTCCTGCATGAGAGCTAGGGTCACTGGAGGGCGAGTGCCTCTGCCATCGCCTGGCCGGGGCCGAAGGCGGCCTCCAGGTCCGACCCGACGGCAGCTGTGGCAGGAGGGGCGGGTGGTGCTTCAGGGTCTCCAACAGACACACTGACCGGCAGTGTGGCAGCGAGAGGGCTTGACGTTGGGACTGTGGGGTCCCTCTTAGCTCGGCCTAGGCGATAGTCCTTGAGGACAGAACCCTCAGCGTGTGGGTGGGAAGGTGAGGGAGGAGGGGGGAAGTGGAAAGAGGCCGGTTTGTGCTGGGTTGAGGGTTGCATGGGAGGAAGTGTGGTGGAAGTTGGTTTGAGTTTGTTGGTCCTTCTCCTGGTCTTCCTCAGGACGAAATCCGGAGCATGAAAGGAAAAAGCAGCAGGAGACGAGAGGGTTATCGAGGGGGGGACAGAGGAGGGGGGCAGGGTGTTGACGGGGGTCGTGTTGCTATGAGCCTCAGGGTTTGTTGGTGCGTGTTGAAGGATCTCCGAAGTTGAAAGAGAAAAGAAAGACACGCGAAAGCCATCATCCTCCTCCGCTTCTTCAACTCCTCCCATGACAACATCCCCGTGTGCATCTACAACCGTGACAGGGAGAGGGACAGCCTCCCCCTGTGCATCTACAACCGTGGCAGGGAGAGGGACAGCCTCCCCCTCCCCCTCCTCCTCAGACTGAGGCTCGGGCTGGCCGCCTTCTTCCACCGGCGGACAGGGTTGATCGAGTTTAGCAGCGAGAAGGGAAGAGAAAGACTTTTCTGTCCCTATGAGAGTGTGGGGCTGATGCACAGACTGACGCACGCTCAACCTCTCGCTGTTGGCTGGGGCACGAGGAGGAGGAGCCTTCGGGGGGGATGAAGGACTGGCCTGGGGGATCGGATTGGAGATTTGATTCGAAGTAATCAGTGTGTCAGAGGCTGAGGACGAGTTCGAATGCGCGTCACAAGACAGAGAAAGAAAGTCTCGATCTCCGTCTGACACCTTGTGCTTGGTGACACAAGAGATCCCCTCTCTCTCACTCAGCACAGCTTTCATGTGTCTTGCTACTTTTTTGGTCACGTCGTGTCCCAGCAATTGCAGCTTTGCTTCCGTTAGCCTGGAGAGCAGGAAGTGCTCTGTTTCCATATCTGTGCTAGAAGAATAAGTAGAAGCCTCTTCTACCGAAGCCATCGTGCGCAGCTGGAAAAAATCCCCCGGGGAGAAGCAGAGAGCAGCGAGAGATGCCGGGTCTTCCCCTGCCTCTTTCACTTTCTCTTCTGCCTGAGAGACAATCCGATCACAGAGATCCGGGAAGTTGGTGTACTGTAAAAGGAGCTTCTCTGGGGTTCGACAAAGGGCTTCTAGAGCTATGAAGAATTCGGCCACTGCAATGTAGACCCTCAGCCGAGCATAGTGACGATCAAAGTCTTCTCCCATACAGCTACGGACTGCTGCCTCAACTATGCAACGCACATCGGGTGTGTCCGTCTCTCTCGAACTCTCACTCCCCCTCTCCTTCACCACCTCAATCCTCCGAGCCCCTGTCAAATTCTCCATACAACATGTCGATCCTTCTTCCTTCCCTCTCTCCATTTCCAGATTGCCCCTCCAGCTGCCTCTCTGGGTGATCATCTCATCTGCCCATCTCAAACTCATCAGCAACTTCTCCAAGGTCAACGTCCGCTCTCTCAAAGCCCCAACGGCCTCTCTGCCCTCTTCCAAAAAGGAAGGGTCGTGCTGAGCCAACCAGTAGCGTGCCCTTATCATATCCGTCGCTTGAATCGAAGGGCGACTTTTTGGAAGACAGTACTCCAGATGATCTAGAAGAGACAAGCAGCCCGGGCCTTCCCACTTCACAGAGGTGAGAGAATCGGAGTTCGTTGGTATCGCCTTGTGAACTTCGTCTCTTCTGCGGTCAAATCGACACCACACTGCCTCGCCCTCCCTCTCGAACTCCCGAACCTCTTTGAAAAGAGAAAACGAAGGTCCCCCACGTGTCACTTCCTCTTCTTCTGTGGCGACTTTGTGCACTGCTCGACGGAAGGCCTCCTCTCTCTCGCCTCTCTCAAAACAGGACCACGTGACGTTCTGACATTCGTCGCACAAACATGAGTCCTGCTTTGGAGGGCCGTCAGAAGGGGGACTCTCGGTTTCTGGCTTCTTCTCCTTCTTCATAGAAGAATTTTGCTTGGACTTTTCCTTCCTCTTGCCTCCCTTCCGACCTCCTTTCTGCACTGGCCTCTCTGCCTTTGTGCCTTCAGGACATGCCCCCGTCACTCCTGCTGAAGGTTTCGGACCCTCGGCCCCCTCTCCCTCTGCATCCCCGGGACGGGAGGGAAGGGGAAACCCGAAGAGTTCGATGTGACGATCCCGAAACTTTTGTCTCTCGCTGGGGAGGAGGAAGTCCCAAAAAAAGCTCATGTGCGTGTACCTCAGGGCGTGATCTCTGCAGAGAGGATAGAGAAAGAGGAATGGGGTGGGCGTTCAGGAGAAGAAACGAGATTGTGCTTTTTGAAAAAAACCGAACAAAAAGCGTAGCAAGAGCTGCATGAGTGACGCCAAAAGCAACACCAAATAAGCGCAGGACGCAACACAGAGAGGGATCATGGGCACAACTGTTGAAAGTTTCACAAGAACTTCGATCGAGATTGAATTTATCGACTCACCGAATAGCCTTCTTGATTTCGGATCTCAACGAATAAAGTTCCGTGAATCGTCCATCAAACTCTTTGAACCATATTCCAAGGCCGCGCACGTCTTTCAACAGCTTCAGGACCATCTGCGCCTTTGGAATGAAGGTCGCGGAGCCCCGTGCGGCATTGAGTTCTTCCAACACCTCCCCGACTTGATCGAACGCCCTGTCAAGCTCCTCCTCGTATGTGATCTCCAAAACGAAAGGGTTCAGCTTCAATGGCAGTTTCCTCATCAGCAGTTGAGTAGAAGGGATCCTGAAGCGGTGCCGGCAGAGAGATTCCCAGTGTTCGAATTCCCTCTGGGCTGCTGATTGTGAAGCCATCCCGTCCAACGAAGAACGAAGTGCTGTTGATAGGACAGCGCGCTCGAGTTTTTGCAGAGGCCTCAAAGGATCGATAAGTTACAGACCATCCTTGCTGCCTCAGTCCAATGCTTCTACTCGCCTTTTTAGAAGAGACAACTGAGCGAGCAGACGGCGTAAACAGGGCAGAAGTAGGCGTGCAGATATTCCCGCACACCCTCAATTAGAAGAGAGCAGATGAGGTGTACGTTGCAGTGCCAGTGCAACGTACTGAAAACCATAGCAGCATCTTGAGCGAATTGATAGAAAACAACCATGGAAGCAAACTTAGAAGTCTTTTCGTGCAGAGAGACCTTCAGTGAAACGGTGCCTCCTCATGCAAACGCTTCTGGAGTCCATTGTATCGCAGCAATGTGAGATTCCAGGACTCAGAGCAATGATGAGCAATGTCAGTCTGATATTCTGGCGGACAGTCATTCTGTCCGTTTTCCCGCGCCCGAGTTCCGCGCCCGAGTTTCGCGCTCGCGAGTTTTTCCTTCGCAAAAAGGCCAACTCGATCGGGCGCGGTGAAACTCGGGCGCGGAACTCGGGCGCGGGAAAACGCGGATCGACATGCAGAATGCATGACTGCATGTCCGCCAGAATATGAATATAATTCGAGATCTGATCTCTCATTCTGAGACTGGTGCGCGCATGCATGCCAGGGCACTTTTGCAAAGCTTTGCGCGCCGCGTGGAATCGCGCGCCGGGGTCCCTAGCAATCCTCAACTGGGCCCAAAACGGCTCAAAGATCAAAAGGTCGACAAAATGTCACGCGTATTCACGCGTCTCTCCAACTAAAGGGGCTTGCACAACAATTACTGCAGCAATGCTGCGGCTTGTAGGAGCTCCTTGGGAGTCATTCACCTTCACTTGAGCTCTTTCCTTCTGGGACTGACAGGAGGGACCTTCAGGCTTCAGAACACTGCCTCTCAGGTTCGGTCGATTTGATTCTGAAAAGGAGACAGCACAAAAGGGTTGCAAAACAGTGCGGTGGCGTACACTGGCCTGTGCGAGGTAGAAGGTTGGGTCTTTGTCATTGCTTCAATAAGCAGTGACAAAGAGACGGAAAGAGCCGAGTTATGTGGGATCGCACTGATCTTTGAAGGACTCCTGGCTTGGTTCGTTCAGTAATCTGAAGACAGCCAGGCAACACGCGTTCCGACCAGAAAAGAAATCACGAAGGGGGGGGACACACCGGTGCACTCTGTTCCCTTAGGGAGGATGTTGGTGAACTGGAGCTGTGCCTTCACATTTCTCCTGGGCGTCCTGCCGGTGTCATGTCTGAGAGACACCACGGGTGAGTGCCTCGACTCTCTCTACCCCCTCGTTTTGTTCTGCTCTGGTGTTGCGTCTCTCTCCTGCATTTCCGTCTCCCTCTTCCTGTTGCACTTTTCCCCTTTCCGTCTTCGCCCAAGCTGCGTACCTTCGACTTCAGAGACCCCTACTGTATGAGATCTGACATTTGGTACGCGGATGCTCACATGGACCGCTGAAAGAGTGGGCCTCAACTGTCCGTCCTTTGATGGTTTCGGGTGCCCGAGTGTATGCGTTATTCTGCAGTCTTATCGCTTAGAGTACCTTGGTTCCTCCCTGCCTGTCCGCCTGTCTCTGTGTGCATGCCTGTCTCTCTCTCTCTTTGTCTGCGTGCATGCCTGCGTATGCATGCAGGGTTCATCGGCTCCCTTCACTTGAGTTCCCGTGGACAGAGACGGGGGGGGCGCCTCGCGGCAGAGCCGGTCAGTGAGCACAACGGGGGATCTGATCTGAGGGGGGGGGAACAACCACGAGCGGCACGGAGAGAGTCAGAGGAGAACGAGAGCAGAGAGGGGAAGGGTGAGAAGCAGCAGTGGTTTTGAGTGTGTTCTGTTCCCTGAAGCGCGCTTTGCTGTTCGGTTTGCAGCCCTCTGCCCTCGCCTTCACTCACTATCCGTGTCCTTTTTTCGGGTAAAACGGCATGCAATCTCACCTTGGTTGTGCATGACAGGACGCAGGCAGGCAGGCAGGCCAAATGCATTCATGAAATCCGTTCGCTGCTTCCCTCTCTGCAGGGCGACGATGACGATCTCGACTGGCTGTTCGATACCACGGTCAGGAATGCAGCTTCCTTCCAAAACGAAACGATCTGGATGTGTCAAGTGGCTGGCTGTCTTCTGCATGAGGTCTCTCTGTCTCAGTGTGCTCTTTCTTTTTCGAAACTTGGCGAAGGAAGGGTGGAAGGAGGAGATGAAAGAGAGACAAGAAACTGTCTGTCTGTCTCTCAACATGTCTTGCCAGTCGGCATCTTCTGTTTTTGCCTCCGGCGGCTTCATTCTATGTCGAGGGAGGCTCTTCGCCTCCGTTCACACACACTAATGTTTTTCTTTCTTTTGTTGAGGAATCTATCTCTGCATGAATCACAGAGAGAGCGCGCGGGGGGAAAAGAAATGCAAAAAAAAGAGGGAGGGAGGCTGAGAGATTCATTCCTGTACTTCGCTCGCAGCATGTGCAAAGGAAGCGAGCACCGCAGGTAGGTTCGATTCTTGTTCTCATGATCATGTTTTTGTTTGTTTGTTTCTGCCTGCCATTGTTGGTGTGTGTGTGCAGGAAACGTTTGATCGGAACAGCAAAGAACAAAAAAGTCGCGCCCTTGGAAGCCGCAGCTTAGTGAACCTGCGGCACGCATTGCGGCGGTCAGAGCAAAACGAGGAAGGGCGGCTGGCGGCTCTGTCGTCGACCCCGAACACGAAGGTGGGGATTCATACTGCTGCAGCGCAGCTGAGAGCAAAGAGGCAAGACCTGGCGGCATGGAGAGAGAAGGAAAAAAGGGACAAAGCGAAGGCGGCAAAGAGAGGAATAGAAGTGTTGAGGGACCCCGATTTGCTTCGCGGTGGTCTTTTTGAAGATGACTTAAGGAAGACGGAGGAGGAGACGGGAATGGGGCGTTCGGTTGGGTCGGCCTTGCTCGACCGTGCCAAAGAGATGCAAAGAATCTGGACGGGGGAGGTGAAGAAGGAAACGGAAGGGGGACCCAGAGCGGGATATGGAGACGCAGGGGTAATGGCTGGAATGGAGGGGGGACTCCGATACGATCCCTTCACCCCCTACCCCGAACTTGTAGCCGGACTCCACCCCCCGCCCCCATTTGGCGGTCCCCTCCCTGATGGCTTTTGGCCTCAGCACTGTCAGGACTATTTCAAGGCCTGCGGGTTCTCTATTGACGCGTCTGGGAGACCTGTCATTTCTTCGTCTTCTCGTGTCCCCATGCAGGACAAGAAGAAGAAAAGGGGGGGTGGGGGGGGGCAGGAGGAAGGAGGAGATGAGGGTCATTACGAGACTTCCCCCCCCTCCTCAGATATGGATCTACAGATTCAGGGGCAGACACAGGCAGAGAGTATGCAGGCGTTTGAGCTCCCATTCCGAGCTAGAGTACCCTTCAAGAGGCACTACCTGTTTCGGCCCCGCGATCTGTACGGGGACCGAGAGGATGAGAGTGAGCTCGTAGAGGAGGAAGAGGAGGAGGAAGAGGGGGAAGGGGGAG
This sequence comes from Chromera velia, assembly GCA_018398765.1. Taxonomy (NCBI): domain Eukaryota; family Chromeraceae; genus Chromera; species Chromera velia. The sequence continues at coordinate 10,953 of JAHBMJ010003150.1, forward strand.
ACGGCGAAGGAAAGGGGGGGGGGTTGGACGAAAGTCCGATTTTTGTTGAGAGATTGGATGGAGATGAGAAAGCAGAGAGGGCAGGAGAGGAGTCATCTCCCTCTTCGTCTGTGCAGAGAACGGAATTGAAAGCCATTCAGAGGGAGAAGGAGAGGCAAAGAGAGCGTCAAAGGGTGAAGGGGCACAAGAAACTTTTGATTCTTTGCGATATTAACGGAACGTTTTGTCTTCGACCCGGTTGGTTTGGGACCCGCTTACACGGGTGGGAGAATGAAATTGAGCAATCGGACCGTGCGCGTTTGGGGAATTTGGGATTTTCAGATCCTTTGACGTTGTCTCGGGGTCTGTTTGGGAACTTCGAGCAATTTCTGTTCATGAGAAAATATTGGAGAGAACTCCTGACTCTCCTCTGCTTCCATCCAAGGGTGTCCTTCGCATTTTATACGTCCATCAGCAGGTCAGTCCGTCAGACAAAGAAATATCTACCAGGAGGTGTAGAGCTTTTCGCCCTGTCTTGTTTTCTCCCTGTTCTTCGGTGTGTGTTTTTTTTTTATGCTCCTGCCTCCTTGCGCACCTCTTGCTCATGCACCGTTCCCTTGGCTCGTCTTTTCGCTTCAAATGCATTTCGTCTCTTCCATCCCTTGTCTTCGTTCTTACAGACAGACAATCGACAGAAAGACAAGAGACGGAGAGACACACAGGCATAGGGGTGGAGCATAAACCATGGGAGAAATATTGTGTGTGTGGGGGGGGGGG
>JAHBMJ010003151.1:0-12861 GCA_018398765.1 Chromera velia
TTTCTTTCTTTCTTTCTTTCCTTCTTTCTTTCCTTCTTTTCTTTCTCTGATTGTGTGTGTGTCTTCCTTCCCTTCCCTGCCTGCAGGTGTTCTGCGGTTTCTTCTCCCACCGTCTCTGTTTCGAGGAGTTCCTGACCACTGCGGCCATCATGAACGGAAGAGGCGAGATCGCGTTTCTGATCCTCCAGATAGCGGGGGGAATCCTGACCGACGACGACCGGGCAGCCACGGTGTGGGCCCTCATTCTGCAGTGTGTCACGACGCCCTACATGGTGCGTCTGGCTGCAATGAACGCTGCCCGAAGTAAGGTGGGCAGTGCTCAGTCGAGAAGAAAGGAGAAGAAGGTGGGGGTGGAAGAGAAAGAGACCAACGCGAACGGAACGAACGGGGACGGTAAGAGCTTTCGCGTCAACGGAGATGCTACCCACGACTCCCCCCCTCCCCAGATTCTGCCCATCACACCCGCAGAACCCTGAATGAATGGCTTGAAATGATGCTGCATGAGAGTGCATGAGGGTGTACGTGCATGCGTTTCCTTTCATCTGAAAACAGAAGAAATGAAATGCAAAGCAAAGGGAAAAGGGATTGAAGAGAACAGCTGACGAAAGGACACACCAACGTACGGGCAAAGACAGGCCAACTAGAACAGAGATACGAACGAACAAAGTTTGCGTGAAGACGATGATGCGAGGCCGCATAGCAGACTGAGACAAATAAAGAAGAAAGAGAGAAAGGAGGCAGAAAGAACGAAAGAAAGGAAGGAAGGAACGTTTGAGCATCAGATGGTCGGAGGGACACAACAACACAAGAGAGAGAAGGAAGAAGTGCGCTTTTTTCCCTTGCTAGTGGAGTGGTAGGCACATGAGACTGCGATAGACTGACTGATTGAGTACACGGGTTGCTTTGCAATTAAGCACCTTTTTTTATCTTTGGATCATTTGAGAGACTTCCTGTCAGGACGTTGACAGACATTTTGCTCTTTCTTGCTGGTGTTGGCCTTCGAGACTTTCAAGACAAAAGGAGACGGGTTGAGTGCGTGTGAAGAAGAAACGAGGAAGCAAAGAAATAATCCGAAGACTTGCATGGCATCGCTACATGGGAGGGAGGGAGGGAGGGAATGCCGAGGGGTCCAATAACAGAGGGAGCGACGGAAGAGATGGGAAGAGAGGAACAGGGCAATGAACGGGGGAAAACGGGATCACTGATCGGCACCGGCTGGATTCGTTTCTTTTCTTTTTTTGAAGAACAACAGAGCCGCCTTCAAAAAACGAAAAAGGAGAGAGACCCGCTTCCATTTTTTTTTCCTTCCCTGTTGATCAATCAATGAAGCGACTTCCTGCATCTTCTACGACAGGCAGACTTTTTTCTTTCTTGAAGAACAGTCCTCCCCCCCCCGTGCCATGCAGCTAGGGGGGTGCATTTTTGCTGAGCTGTGTCGAACGGTGGAGGCCTCGGAATGGGCAGATAGCGATTGTGTACGCGAATGCTGACTTCTTTGTGCCCACCCTTTTCTTTGTTTCTTTCTTTTCTTTCTTTCTTTCTTTCGTTCGTTCGTTCGTTCGTTCTTTCTTTCTTTCTTTCTTTCTTTCTTTTGTTCGTTCGTTCGTTCAGTCTTTCTGTCTGTCTGTCTTGTCTCACCGTCCGGTTTGACCCTGAGCGGGAAGGAAGAGGAAAGGGAAAAAGTAAAGAATGTCTGCCTGTCTGTCTTTATTTCTACGTCTCTCTTCTTCATTTCCTGTTCCTAGCGTGTTTTCTTCCCCCTTTCTTTCTTTTTCTTTCTTGCTTGCTTTCTTTCTTTCTTTCTTTCTTTCGTTCGTTCGATCGATCGATCGTTCGTTCGTTCTTTCGGTCTTCCTGTTTTTCTTGTTTTTTTTTTTCTTTCTCACTTCTTCTTCTCTTTGTTTCTCTCTCCCTCTGTTGCTTTCTTCATCAGGTCTTCCCGTCCCTCATTTATTTCTCTCTATTTCTTTCCCTCTTTCTCTCTCTCTCGTCATTTCATTACCATGCATGTAGAGGTTTACTTTCTGTCCGTCTGTCCGTGGACAGTATTTGAGGAAAAAAGGAAGAGGGAACAGCTCTTCAGTCTGCCTGTCTCTCTCTCTTGCGCACAGATTGCGTCCCTGCATGGCGTGTCAGACAGGGCATGCACGAGATCATCAGAGCAGCTCTGTTTCGAATGTCTGTCTGTGTCCGTTGTACGTCTGTGAGAGTGCTCTGGTTGTGCGTCTTTTTGGTCGATGGATGGACTGGCCGGTTTTCCGTTTTGGTGATTTCTCTCGTTCGGCGAGCTCATGCGTGCTTGCGTCTTTTTGATTGATTGATTAAGTGGTCGGTCGGTTGGTTGGTTGGTTGGTAGATCTATCGATTGACTACATGCCTTAATTGTCTCTCTCTCTCTCTCTCGACTCAGAAGACTACCGCCTGCCTGCCTGTCTGCCGGCGTGACCGTCGAGAACTGACGGGTTGCGTACGGCAACTGTCTCTTCTCTTCGCGGCAATCAGGAGTGGAGACATAAAAATCACTGAAGTAAATGCATAGGCCATCCGTCTTTGTATGCCGGTCAGCTTCGTGAGGTGCAAGGAAGAGAGAGGGGAGGTGGAGGAGGGGGCAGAGTCAGCGATGGAAGTGAGGAATGGGGAGGAAACGAACAAGAAAAAAGAGAAGGGGGAAAGGAGACGGAAGGAGAGGGGAGGGGAAAGGAGCGGGTGCTCGCACTAGCTCTTGGGAGACCAGACAGAACAGTTTATGCATGCATGAGTCCTGACTATGCGTGTGTGCACACTTTCTTTCTGGTGTGTTCGTTTTGTTGTTTCGCCAACTAAAGTTTGGTGACTCTCTCAGTATTGTGCGTGTGTTCGTGTTTGTGCCTTAATTTCCTCAATCCATTGCCCTGTTCGGCTGGCAGGTGTTTCGATCAGCCTTTTTTCTGACTATTTATTCAATGTACAAATATGCACATGCACTCAGTGTGCAAGGGAGTCGGTAATGCTGATTCAGAAGGAATGAAGAAGCGGGCGTTCACGCTTCATCTCAATTTTGCTCTTGGCAGTAGTAGCAACTCATTCATTTTCATGCCTCAAGGAATGAATTGTGGGAAGGATACACATGCAGTCTTTGGCTGTTTACAAGGGGATTGTACCTAAATCAAAAAAGTGTTGCGCGGACGGCGCACACCGCCCCTCTCCCCCCCGTCTTTGAGTGTCAGAGAATCTGGTCATTATCTGGAAAGATCTGGAAAGGAAACATCGTTCTGAAATTGAAGGGTTTAATAGAGGATGCACAGGATAGACGAACACACGCAAACACTGAGGCAACTAGAGAAGCAAAGCGACAAGCCCGCACACAGATCAACATCGCGAAAGATTAATTAAACATAGCTAGGCCCAACTAAATGCAGGCCTTCGATCTTTCAGGATCGGATCGTCCATGCAGGATCAATTGACTTGGAATTGTCCTTTGTTGAATCTAGAGGTTGGCGTGTAGGCTGGCGTTCATGTATTCGATCGGTCATCACCTCTTGTCATTTGACGTGTGAGTTCGAGAGATCTGTTTGACATTTCGTGATTGTCGTTTCGTCTTGATTTTGCATATCGATATCTACATCGATATCATCTCCAGCTGCTTTTAGCGAACTTGAATATTATTTAATGCTACTGAGAATTATGCACGGAGAGGATGTGTTTGTAATAGTTTATAGGATTCAGATTAGAATTTATGTCTGGAGGGTTGGCCTGCCGTCGCACTGCGAAATGGCATGTGGTCAGAAATGAAATGTCTCATAGAGTCTAGGTTCACTAAACAAATTTTTGCATGACATACCAAGCAGTTTGTTCAGCCTGCAGGAGAAGAAAGTAGTCTTGTATTCCAGAATTTTTTGTAAGTGGAGACTGAGGTGTTAATAGGTGTTAATGTGGTACATCTAAAGAAAACTTGACCATACTATAGTATACTGTAGTATATCTTTAGTGTCTCTCCAGTCCTAAACACATCTGGATATTAATGAATAAATGTTTTTCCTAATACATGCATGCACCGCTATGCTAGCTTGCATTTCGCTTTCGAAAGCGATCAAAATTATAATTAACTCCATTTGTTTCGCTTAGTTTCGCTCACGTACGTTGTGTTAAGTGTCTTCTCAGCTCTGTTTTCGGGACATGCATTTGCATGCGTCATGGCAGGTTTTTCAATCGGAGAGTCGCGCGCTGGTGACTGCCCCTCAGCCAGCTAGCTGCGCGCTTTCCGGGCCCTTTTAAATTCCGGTCATTTTTTTCCGGGGCTGAGTCCAGTAACAATCCGATTTTCGTGATCATGAGTTACTTCCATGCAGTGTTATATAAGTCTTCCACTGAGTTTCCGTCCACGACTTGTTCAATTGCACTGTGAGTAGAGCACCCGCCACACATCAAAGTTTTCACACAAAGTGTGTCTGATCCGTCTACAGCCGCAAAAGGGGTTCCGTTGAGTCTGAAGTGAGATCTGACGTACTGTCATCACGCGATGTTGAAGCTTGTGAAGGCCTATACTGCGGTAAGGTATATCCGATTCTCTGTGCCCTGCTGACGCTACACATCTGATCACCTGCGTATTGCCTGCCCACTCTGTTGTGCAGCACGCAGTCATTGCGACGATGCTGATTCTGACGATTTTCTGGCATGAGGAGGAGATCATTGGGGGGTTCGGCTCCGTCGGTCTGTCCTCGTCAGAGACGGCAAACGCGCTTCTCTGCTTTGAACCGCTAACTTTCGCTTTTCTGCTACCCCTTCTCTCCCTGTTTCTTTCTGTATCCCCGCCTTTTCCATTTGCCCTCTCCGAACGCTCCTTATCTCCCTTTTCGCTTCCGGTCAACTGATCCACCCCTTCGATCTATATGTCTCTATCATCGGGTCTGTTTGTTTGTCTCACGTGTCCATCCTCCTCCTCTGTCTTTCTTTCTCTGAACGCATGCCGGTGCGATTCTAGCTTTTGCTCTGAGAGTTCTCCTTCCGCCGGGTCTGGATCCTCTTCTCTGAATGACAAGAACTCACTTTTGGGAGGAGACGGCGGGCGTTCCTCCACTTTCTCAAGGATGTGTTGATTCATGGAGACGTGAGGGATTTTTGGTTCCCACTCGGCCCTTTTTTGACCCTGCGTTCTGGCTGGACCCTTTTTTGTGCCCCCCTTTTTTTTCAGGTGGTGCACTTTTCAACTGGCATCCTCTTCTGATGGTCAGATTGAGAGGCGGTAGAAAGGCGGAAAGGAAGAAGGGAGGGGAGAAAAGAAGGACACGTTATACATTCCTTGACGTTTCGTTTGCCTTGGGAATCCTCGTACTGCTGTTTATTTGTCTGGTCATTGCCTTGTGTTGCGTTGTTGAGAGACAACGTTAGTGTGGTTTCGTGATCTTGCATCAGGACACGTCTTCACTTTCGTAAGCTTTGGGTTTTCCCGCCCTTTCAGTTCGTTTTGCTCTTCCCCTTCCGTGTGTCTGAATCTTCCGAGATGATTCGCGAACTTGTCTTCTGGTCTTTTGTTGCATGTTGTCCTCTCGTGGACCCTCCCTGCAGGTTGTGGGGTATGGAGTCTTGATGGCTGAGGCGGTCGGTCTCTTCGTTGTTGAGTCTCGTCTGGCTTTTTGAGAAGCGAAGAGCTGCATAGCTTTTGTGTGATCCTCGGTTCCTCTGCTTTTTCCGTTTGGCTTGCCAGGTGTCGTTCATTGTTTTTGACTTGGCGGCATCTCCGTACGCCTTCCTTTTTGGTGAATTCCTTTTTTCTTCCTGCCGCCTGCGTTCCCTCCCCGCTTTCCCCGATTCCGCTTTCTTTCTTTCTGAGTGAACATTTTTTCTTCGTTTCTCTTCTTTCATTTGAAGGAGGGGTTCTTTTCTCTTTTGCTTCTTTACTTACTGCTTCAGATGCTGATGTTTCGGGTAACCGACATGTCAAGGCCACTCATGAAGACTGTCCACGCTGGTGAGGGTGAGGGGGGGTTGTTCTTCGTTCCTCCCTTCCTTTTCTTTCGCGCATGAGCTCGGCAGTCTGTTTGAGAGAGAATCTTAGCACAAGAATGAGCAGAGAAAATGTCCGTGGGGGATTCTAGAAAAGACAGGGTCTTCTTCTACAGAGACAAGAGGGAGGGTCTGGCTCGCGGGACGTGAAAGAGATCATGTTCTAGCTGTCATTTCGGCGGTCTTCTCTAGCACCTCTCTCCATAATTTCCTCCCGCTGTTTCTGCGTTTCCTTTCTTCCCTCTTTCGTTTCCTTTCTTCGCATTCCTGCATTTCCCGTCTCTTCTTCTCTGACAGTGTCACTTCTCTTACGGCTTCCACTCTCCCTTCCTCACTGTATGCAGTTCTGAACACCTTGGGAGTTGCTTGCACCTGTGTTGGCATGTGGGCGGTCTTTGCCTTCAAGGCTGTGAGTCGGTGCATGGACACGTCTGTTTCTTTCTGCTCCCTCTCTTCATTTCTTCAGTCATCGGTTGGTTGGATGGAACAGGGAGACGTTGTTCCCTTTCTTGTTTGCAGTCTCTTTGTTTTCTCTTGTTCTACTTCATCTTCTTCGGTCCTGCGGGGCTTTTGTGTCTGCCTCGTGCATTCCCTTTTTGGTGACGTCATTTCTCACGCCCCTCTTGCTTTCCTGTCGTCTTTCTTTTTTCGCAATTGCTGCTTCAACTGATCGACAGACAGACATTCACTGACTGCCGACAGGCAAAAAATAAACCGCAGACACAGTAACAGAGGGGAACTCTTCCCTTAATTCCTGTTCCTGCCTTGGACGGCTGTGTCCTCTGCAGCGATTCGTGAACGCCCAGGGAGAGCCTGCACCCATCCCCGATATGTACTCCTCTCACAGCTGGGTTGGCATGGCGGTCTTCGCCCTGTCTAACCTGCAGGTCGGTCGCTCGGTTCGGAGTAATTGTAACAAAGGCATGTATACTTTTCTGTGCAGGCAGGTATTCTTTCTTTGCTGCTTTTGGAAGCGCTTCGTTTTTTCGACTTTTTCACTCGGAAACGGTGCTTGAGGGGCCTGAGAAGCCAAAAAGCAGGTTCTACAGAAATGAGCCCGGAAAGCGAATCGGGGAGCACTTACCGAAAATTACAGGGCCCATGCATGGACATGTTCGGGCAGAAAAGGCCCCCGAAAGAACCGCACCGAAATTGGCTCAGAAACGAGTCAATGCGCATGCCATGATCAACGTGGCCTGGGAAAGCGAAGCGGGGGGTACTTACCAACAATTGGGGCTGAAGCATAGTGCCCCGATCGATGCGTGCATCAAACACCATGCGTATACGTCAGATGAAGGCCGACAAAAAACATGCTTTCCGGGGCAGTTCGCATGCTTGCGTGCGTCAGATAGAGAAATGATGCATAGATGCACGCAGTGGTTCTGGTTCACTCGAAGGCATCGAGCTCTGCATGTGTTGCACGTACCATCCCTCTCTCTCTCTCTCTCTCTCTCTCTGTGTGTGTGTGTGTGTGTGTGTGTGTGTGTGTGTGTGTGTGTGTGTGTATATATATATATATATATACATCCATGTGGTGTGACTGTATGCAGCTTGTAGTGTCTGTGCTCGTCTTCTGGATTCCTGGCCTTGCCGGACCCAAAATTAAAGCCGCCATGATGCCCTTCCACAAGGTCTCTGGAAAAGCTGTGTAAGTCTATCTGTATGTCTGTCAGGTTTTGCTTTTTTTATCTAAGGGCCCCCGCTGAAAGAAGGGGACTCTATGTCTGTCATTCGACTTGTCCTTTCTTTTCTCGAAGAAATACACGGGAACTGATGTGAAAGGGGACAAAACAAAGTGCTTTCTTTCGTTCAAATTGGTCTCTGCGACCAGACATTCTCCCTAACTGTCTGTGTGCATGCATGCATCCATGCAATGCAGCCTCCTGGGGTCTGCTGCCTCGTTCATTTCGGGGATGGCGCAGAAGCAGTCCTTTATTCGAGGCGTCACCGAGCGGTTTGGGAGGGTCAGTCAACAGCCCGGTAGACACACACACAGACAGACAGACACACGGACAGAGAGACACACACACAGACGAGAGACACACAGACAGAGAGACACACAGACAGACAGACAGACACACAGACAGAGAGACACACAGACAGACAGACAGACAGACAGGCAGGCAGGCAGGCAGACAGACAGACAGACAGATAGACAGAGAGACGGACAGACAGACAGACAGACACACAGACAGACAGAGAGACACACAAACAGGCAGACAGATCGACAGACGGACAGACAGACAGACAGACAGACAGAGAGACGGACAGACAGACAGACACACAAGACAGACAGACAGACAGACAGATAGACACACGGCAGGCAGACAGATCGACAGACGGACAGACAGACAGACAGACAGGTAGGGAGGTAAGGAGGTAGGGGCAGGCAGGGAGTCTTGAGGACTCAATTCTTCGTGCATGAGAGAGGTGATTCAGAGGAGAGAAGTAGGAGGGAAAGTGAAGAGGGGAAAGGAGCGGGGAGGACACTAGAGAATAAGTAGATGGGTAGTGACGGTTTTGTTGGGGGGGGACGCTTGTTGACCAGCTGTAGGACTAGAATAGAAATCCAACACGTGTACCGAGTGGCTTTGAGCAAAGTTTCGAGAAAATGCAGGCGGAGTAGAGGGAAAGGTGCGAACGCAGAGAGTGGAAACAAACAGATTATATGACCCTTGCAGGACCCGATCTCTTTCTTCTGCTCTTCTTGTTCAGTGATCTTGCTGCTCCTTCTTTTGTCTCGATCGATCGATCGATCGATCGAGCCTCTGCATGTTGTCTGTCGACCCTCTTCTTCCCCTTGTTGGCATGTTTCTATCTGTCCATCAACCCCCCTCTGTGTAAGTCCTGTTTGCCAAATGTTTTTCCCTTAAGAGCCTGCAGCATTGTCTGCCAGATCTCTTCCCGAGTGTCCTGACTGGATCGGTACAATCGACTGTGTGATGGGACAGAAAACTTGTTTGTTTGTTTGTCTATTTGTCTGTTGACATGACTGCGTGCATGCAGGTGAACATTTTCGCTAATGTGTTGACTCTCTTCTTTTTTTTCTGGGGATTTGCGGTCAGTCAGTCGTCCTTCCGTTCCGACTTCACTCGCCCAGTGTGCTGCCGCATTCATTCGTTCCGCTTTTGTGCAATAGTGGCAGTACTTTGCCGAAGTTCTCTTTTGCGGTCCGGTCACTCACATTCTCTGCTCTTCCCATGAACCCGTCCCAAACTGCTCGTCCTGAGAGTTTGACGTCCTTTTCGAAGGGAGAGGGATCGTCAAAAGCAGCACGTTGTTTCGGAGAGGGTGTCTGGAGATGGTGGGTCTTTGCACCCTCCTAGAGGCTCTCTTTCGCTTCCCTGTGCGGCTGGCTGTTTCGGAACTCCGTTTGCTTCCCTCCAACGCTTCCTGGATCCGTATGTGCACTGCATGAATGAGCAAACGCGCACTGCATGAATGAGCAAACGCGAAAAGAGAAAAACATGCACCGCTAGCTGCCTGCCATGCACGTGCAGATGCTGTTGGTCCTCGAGATAGAACCCATCTCCAAGAAGGCAGGCAAGGAGGCCACAGAGGTCTGTCTGTCTTTGCTTTTGTACCTCTCTTTCATTTCTTAGGCTCTTTCCAGCCTCTGAAAGTCTCATCCTGCTTCTTTAGCTATCGTGTGTGTGGGTAACGCTTTCTCGGCGGCTGTTCAGCAGGAATGACTGAGCGAGGGTGCAGGCCTTGTTCTTCTGAAATGCAGAAAAAGAGGTATCGGTACGTGTTTCGCAGTTGTGCATGTATGGGTCTTAAGCTCTTCTCCTTGATTCTGCGAGGGATCTGATCTTTTTCCTCTTTTGTTCCTTCTGGACGGATGAGGGTGTTTTTCCTCTTTTTTGTTTGCTGCGCGTGTTTCTCCCCGTTGAATTGCTGACTACGAAAACTCCCCCTCGATCCTCCCGTGTGTGAGAATTCTCTCCCGCTCTCTCTGACATGCATGCAGGCCCCGAAGGACCTCGGACAGAGCGCCATCACCGCCCCAGCCACGGCGAGACCGGCCCCCGCAGGAGCAGGGAGTCCTCTTGGGGCATGAGGCGACGGACACGACGGGAGGGAGAAGGAAGGAAGAAAGGAGCTAGGGAAAGAAAGAAAAAAGGTCGAGCGAGCAGGCAGGCATGCAGGCAAGGGAGAGAATTTAGGAGGGAGACGGGAGGGACATCTCAACGCAACGAGGCGAGAGTAGATGCCGAGCTCGGAAGGAAAGCTGTGGAGATGCAGTCTGATCACAGCATGTGGAGCTAGAGGAAAGAAACAAATCCCGATGGATGCGTGAGGGAGGGAGGGAGGGAGGGAGGGAGGCCCCTCTGTTACAGATAGACAGCCGAGACGGACAGAGTGGAAGAAAGAGCAGGAGAGGCACGGGAAGAAAGGTGCCGGGGTCAGAAAGCAGCGGCAGGCCTGCAAGACGGCTGCCAAGGAAGGTTCCGTTTTGAGTTGTCTGTCTGTCAACTCTGACGATGCGTGTGCGTGCAGAGCATCCGGCTGTAGAGTCTCAGCTGGCAAGATTGTCGCCCTTGTCGAACATGCAATGCACTTTGCTCAATGTTCAGAAAACATGTACGTCAGACGAGTGGGTGGATGGATGCACATGCAGCCCGAAAGAGCGATTCATCTGTCGCGGCGTTTCAATTCGCGCGATCGTCAAGTCGACGTACGGGTTGTGGTTAATTGTTCAAGGGACTCTTATACATGCAGAGAAGAGAAGAAGTCGATGGAGCACTCACTTTGAGTGAACGTATGTAGTGCGTGCATGAATGCATGGAGGTACAGAGGAAGCACTGCATGCCACCTGTGAATGTATTCCAGACGCATCTGGCGGCGGGTGCATGTAGTCTTAGTTTCTCTTGAATAGTTCGTGAAGTCCTCGCTTTTCGATCATTGTTGTTTTTCCTTCAAGCTAGCCAGTTGCTTGTACTGCTAAAGCCTCTTGTCGTGTCCAGATATACCAACCTAGATACCAAAACTCAAACAGATTATATATCGACCTAGATATCGATCGATTTGATACCGTGACAGTAGGTTTGGAATTAACTTCCTGCAGTGTTGCAGACTTCCGGGTCACTTCCCAGTTCGTCTTTTTTTTAGCTTACCTATAAAGAGTTACTGTAGTAAATTTGATTAAATATGTAGCTAAATATTTACCTAAATATTAACGTTAAACCACTGTCTTAAACTAAATTTTTCTGTAGATTTAGCTCTAAACTTTTTTATATCTAATGTTCTATACAGTTTCATTAATAGTTTCATTTAACTTATGAGAAATTATGATATGTCTAGTGATATGTATAGGATGATATACAGTTCTAGACAGTTAGATACAGTTTCGTGTTGCATAATAACATGTCAACATAATTGGGGGGGGCATTGACTTAAAGTTTGTTCCTAGCGTCTGGCCTATACGTCTTTCATCTCTTCCTTCTGTCCTGGTTACTGCTCTCGCTGCTAGCTCTCTCTCTCATGCGACCTCATACTTGACATGTCAACATAATGATAAAAATTTAACAAAACGGCGTTACTGTACGTACGTACGTGTGCATGCACGTACGGTGGTGACGTACCAATAAATTCTTTATCCCTTATCCTTTTTATATCTCCTTTAATCTCCTTATCCTACTGTAACTTGTGAAGGTATACTGCTAGAAAGTGCTTGTAAGCATGCTAGGCTGCTAATAGCCTAGCCTGTCAAACATGGCTCTATGCTCCACGTTGTGTTACTACATTTAGCAGCCAGTATCAGCCAGCTTTCAGTCACAAGGTACTAAGTTTTATGGTTTAATATAAATATAGAAAGATATAATGAATGGATGAATGATTGACTAAGCCGCTGGTTAGGTCTATGCGCATGCAAGCCTTGTTGGTTTCAAAATAGATCTGAGTAAAGATCTGAAACTTTGTATGTCATGCATGATGAGTGACCATGTTTGATTTGATTATATTTGATTTGATTTGATTTGATTTGAGCTTCAACCTCAAATATTTGATATTTGAGGTAAGATTTGAGGTTAACCTCTTAGGGTTCCTCATTGAATCACTGACTTACTGTCACTCTGATCATTTTTCTCATGACAATAGTTATCAGAACATTTCTGATATGTGTTTCAAAAATTTAAAAAAATATATATAAAATTATAACTTATCAGTTCCGTAAAAAAAATATGAACTAAGCATAATAGAACATTCCTATTGTTCTTCTTCTGGGGCACAAGTTTGCCGAAACCTCGGAGCTTTATTTACTGTGTCCGTCTTTCCATTGACTGTGAGTGACGTGTAGGTTTAGGCGATGAGTCGAACATTGGCAGACAGGCTTGGGAGGCCGAGGCATCTTGACTTCTCTATGGTTGGGGGGAGCAAGCCACAGAACGGGGGAGGCCCGACACTGCAAAACAAGTATGTGGTGTGTCCCTACGTAGAGGGGGAAAAGCTGGGGCCGAATGAGCAGAAGATGGAGGTGCAGAACGGACTGGGGGTGGAGCCCTACTACAAGATGGTACTCACGTGGGTGAAGCCCAAGGCAGCAGCAATGTTGAAGAGATCGAAGGAGGACCCGCAGAAGGAGGGGGTGTACATCGATGCAATTGAACGGAACAAGTACCTCCGCTTGTTCATGACGTCGGATAGAAGGAAGGAGGGGGAGATAAACGAGATGGGGAGGCCAGGAATGATCAAGCTCAAGGAAGGGTGTGATGCGATTGTCCAAGACCTTCTGCTGCCGTATGTTGACATCCCGATGGAAGGGGTCTTCAGCTCCCTGTCGAGGGAGGCACAGATGGCAGGGGTGGGGGGACTGAAGTATCCAGAATACAATAGGAAGGTGTCTCTGAAGGTGAGGCACATCGCACAGGACTACCTTAC